>JAPYZD010004585.1:0-19832 GCA_030522725.1 Ichneumoninae sp. B BG-2022a | reverse complement strand
ATTTCATTCGTATTTTAAGACTTTTATTGCAAGCTGCGTATTGTAGGTAGATTCTGGACCAGCAAGTAGATGCGACAAGTCAAGCCTGTTTGTTACACTTGTGAGTCGATAATAAATAAATAATTAGTAATGATTTGCAGATTCCCATATGCCTGTAAATGGGTGACTATGGCAAGCGAACAACTAGTCGACAAAATATACGATCGATGTGCCTATTTGAATTGCTACAACGGCAAAAATTCCACGGGTCATAAGCTGTTCAGATTTCCAGCTTACAGTGACTCCCGGCACAATATCTGGATAAGATACTCCGGTTTGTACTCCAATATTCGATCGCCAAATCATAGAGTCGGGCATGTTCAAACTTACATTAAAAATGTTACACAGGAAACGTTCGTCTACGAACATGGTCCAGCGCGACGATAAGGAGAGCGGGTATCTGTGCGGATCACTTCGGCAGAGAATCGTTCACCGACGCGACTCGTCAGAGTTTGAGGCGTCACGCCGTGCCAAAGCCTTATAGCGCTACGGAAGTGCAGACCAAGGCTAGTCCGACTCTGTTGGATCACATAAAATCTTTACCCCGCAAACGTACTCGAAGCCGAAGGCTCGTCGACGCCGAGGAATTGCAGAGGGAATTTACAGCCTTGCAGAAGAGCTCGGATGTGGACGATCCCTCTTCTGGTCCTGAAAAGCCAATGCCGGTGCAGGCTCACATAGCCGAAGCAGTGAAAACGCTTCGGAAAGTCAAGATGATTAAGATCGAGGAGCAAATTTGCGATTCCAACAGAACAGTGATATTGGAGAGATGCAAGAATCCCGAGACCTGCCCGGCAAATCGTCAGCCAACGCCGAGTGGGGAGAAGCCTCGTCCTCATTTTCACAAAGTGTACGTGAACAATTCCGAAGCGGCGAGGCTCGAAGGGGCACCGTCGACCTCGACGAGCCAGGCAAATCCCGGAGACGCCCAAGCAATCTCGGAAATGCAGGTGATCGATGAGAGCTCGGAGGAACCCTGCCAGGACGAGAAATCCGGCGAAAATATGCCTTACCGATTGGAGAGGTATCTCATCAATGTGACGAGAAATGTACAGAAAAAAGAAGTGACGACCACTTCAAGATACAGTCACGACGTCGACGCGCAGCGCAGGTGCCTTTTATTAGGGGAGCGCGGGGCAAAATGGCACACCGGGACAAAACGGGATAATGACACAAAACGCAATTCTCCAATGACTTTTGGATGGAGGCGATGGTGGTACTTGAGGCAAAACGGGTTTGAAAATCTGGATGTATCGTTGGGACAATATAGGGCATACAAAAACTATTGGAAAATTGAGTTTTGCCCTCACTGTCCCGTTTTGCCTCGCTGTGCCATTTTGCCCCGGTCTCCCCTAATTCTTTTTCACCCATCTATTGCATCGAGTTAAGAAATAACGTTTGATTTATCGCAGAGCCGAGATAACGAAGTCGATAGCCCGAGGCAAAAACATTCACACCGAGAAGGGTGAGCCAGCGATGATTACGATTCCAGATTATATCAGCAAAAAGTAAGTATCGCTGTGGAACTATCAGCCACGCAGGTTTGCCTTTTTTCTACAATGGAACATAAATATACAAATGCAATTAACTTTTGCAGACACCCATCGACGACAGAGCTCGTGAGAGAGTATTACAGAACGAAGGACGAGAGGGTTTTCGATCGCTGCGCTTATCTGAACTGTAAAAACGGAAGATACACCACGAGTTCGCGTCTCTTCAGGTTTCCCCAGTTCACCGACCCACGATTGAACACGTGGATCAAGAACGCTGGTTGGTGTCGGCTGCTCGAAGCCCCTTTCGCATTTAGATCGCCCTCGAGTTTCTGTACGTTTAAATTCCTGTGTTCTGTTATCCAGGTAACCCGAGGATGCTCTATTGGACCGCGGCGACGATAAGACGAGCGGGTCTGTGCGGCGAGCACTTCACCGACGAGAGTTTCTTCAACTCGACCCGTCAGCGTCTTCTCCGGAGCGCCCTGCCCAAGCCTTTCTATCTCGACAGTAAAAATATAACCGGCACCGAGCTGGAAAACAAGAATCTGACGCGCGACGATTTGATAAGAATTTTCGAGGGTCTCGACGAGGACGTTCCCGACGAGACGGCGTCCAGCCTGATCGATCTACCGGACGAGAACTCGGATCGTCGGGAAGATCTGAAGATCAAGTATCCCTTCGAAGACGTCTTCGCGCCGGATCCGGCTGAGGACGATCCGGAGGCCCCGAGCTTCGCGAGTGTGACAGTAAAAAACGAGCCGCCCGACGAGACGGAGCAGGAAGACGCCGACGAGCGCATGTTCAACTCTTCGATAGACATGGACGTGAAATACGAGATGGTCGAGGGAATGGAGGACGATCCCCTGTTGGACGATCCTACTCTAGCGAACGACGATCTCGACTCCGACCAGGCCGATGACATCAGAGGGATTCTCAAATTGGAGCGGGAAAAAGCTGAACTTTGTAAAACGATAAAGCAATTCGCGACTATGCTGAAGAACGCGAAGCTCCAGAAGGAGAAGCTGCGCTCGCAGCTGCTCGCTTACAGACAGCTGAAGATTCATTGAGTGGGTTACATTTTTTTTATCTGGAAGTATACCTCAAGTAGGAGCGGGACAAAGTTGAACTTTGTAACGCGACAAAGCAATTACCGACTATGCTGAAGAACGCGAAGCTTCAGAAGGAGAAGTTGCGCTCGCAGCTGTTCGCTTACAGACGGTTCAAGATTCATTGAGTGGGATACATTTTTTTTATCTGGAAGTATACCTCAAATAGGAGCGGGACAAAGTTGAACTTTGTAACGCGATAAATTAATTCCCGACGATGGTGAATGTTCACTTACAGACAGTTGAAGATTCATTGATTGCGTTACATTTTTTTTCGATTATCTGGAATTATTCCTCAAATTGGAGAGTAAAAAAGTTGAACCTTGTAAAACGATGGTGAAGAGCGCGCTTACAGAGAGTTGTTTCATTGAGTGGGTGAAAAAGAAAATCTCTGGAAGTATTATCAGATTATCATAGTTGAAATATATAAATCAATGTTTTTTTTAATAAAGATCGATCTATCGTTTGGTTATTGCTCGAGTCTCGGTGGTGACGCATGGAAAAAAAAAATGATCTCTGAGTCGATCCGAGCAGGATAGGAAAAGCAAAAATCTTACGACTTTTGGAGTCGACGGTAACACCCACGCTAATGGACGAGTGGTTTAACCGTTCTTGGAAATATCACGAAATAGGTAGACAATTGGTTCGGTCCTCTTTGGCACGGATGTACTTTGATCTTCACGCTACGGTCTAATACAACGATAGAGGCGAAGGATCATCTTCGAACAGAACAGGACTGATACATCGTAATCGGCTGGGGGTATATACGTAAATGCCGCATGCCGTGAACGAACTAAAGGTCACTCAGCCCGAGGCCTTACATAACTACAAGGCGAAAGGTTGCCCCATCTTTACACCATCGCTTTTCACCTCAAACGGCGGTTTAACGTTATTTTTTCCACTACATTTAAACATGTTTTTTTTCTTCTCATTTTCGCTAATGTAATTTATCTCGATCTCGATGCGACCTCGGTAAAATTCCAAGCTGTCCCGACGACGAAGATCAATGTCTGTTCGTCGTCGGGATTTTCACGCAGATGCAACTTTTTCGTGAAGTGAATGTTGTAAAAAAAAAAAAAAATTACAAGCAAGATAATAAGAGATCCCATCACAACGTCGTATGGCGTGACCGATGAAGCGATTCATAACGTAGCAACCTCGCTGGCAGGAGAATGAGTAACGAGTTAGATAAGACCGTCACCTATTAATTTGCAAATTGTGCCTCGGGGCTTCTCGTATGAATTTTTTAATTAAAAAAAAAGAATAAGATGGAAGGAAGAAAAAAACTCGGCGTACCCGCCGATCGCGTGGCTCGTTTGATTCCGTGAGGACAAAAATTCATTAGACACAAACTCGTCTGGCAAAAGGTCCGTGGGTAGCCTTCTAATCGGAAAGTGGGTAGCGACCGTCTTCGCAATAAATAAAAAAGAATTCGACGATTATTAAAGTGTCTTCGAATAATATAATTCAAATATTAAAATTAATGCTAATCAATTTATATCTATAGATATTCCACTCGATGCCGAGTAAGCATTGATTTTTTGGTGCTGGATCTCGAAAGTTTATTGTACGCGACAAATCCGTGAAGCGCTTCGTGGAATCCGCACCGCACCCACGCCTCGGCGAGTCCCGAGATCTCGCAATGCCGACCTTGATGATCGTTTGATGCGTGCGGATGAAAAATAATAATAAAAAAATCTCGGGACGGCGAGATCCGAATGCACCGTGCACGGAGCGAAAATGGACCACGGTGCAAGTCGGCGATTTGTTACGTCGACTGGAGCGACGAAACGAGCGACTATAAAGTGAAACCAATCGATCACGACCAGCGTCTAATGAAAATTCCATCGTTACACCGCAGTAGTAGTATTACAGTATGCTCAATGAGTTTTGCCAAGCGACACGACCTTTCATAGCGGCATGACGAGGCATGGGGAGATTGTACAGCCGTGGTCTTTAACGATGGAATCAATGCGGATGATCTACCCGCGCGGCATATGCGAGCGAGTCACTCGACGATCTTGTCGATTCGGGCTCTCGCTTCCCTTCCATCACACCAGTTCTGTCCCTCGACGGACAATGTTGCTTCTTCACAGATTATCGGGCACGGGGCGGTGCGGCGAATTGAAAAATTTTCTAATTTTATCCTGCATCGAAACGCCGCATGCTGTTTAATATTAAAGATTTAATATCAGATATATTTGATTTTTTGAGAAAATCAATATTCACTCGGAATTTAAATATTTTGCGGTCTGCAGTCTCGGATGAGAGCCGAACGCTTATGGAGAATCTGATAATGTCTAAAGATAGAAAATTCAGAATTCTTGAGAAAAAAATATTTTATGAACACCGAAAATATTATGAAAATGTTCAGACGAATTATCGGATGAATAATTGTTTCAGAAACAAATTGAGGAAAAAATATCTTGAGGTCTCTGAAAATTGTTGGAAATTAATTATTTCGGACCAATTGTCATATGGATAATTTCACCGAGGATGACGATGCAAAAATTCTGCAGCTGACAACACCCGAATGTTTATGGAGAATTTGACGACGTCTGAAGAACGGAAATGCTGAATTTTTTTAGAATCAATTTCCGGAAAAAATATCTTAGGATCTCTGAAAATTTCGGAAAATGAAATTTTTTCAGTCGAATTGTCAGATAAATAGTCGGGGACGACGATGCACACAGTCAGCAGTCTGACAAGAGCCGGACATCGACAGAGAATCCGATAACGTCTGAAGAACGATCATTCAGAATTTCCAAGACGCAATTTAAAAAAAAAAAAATGTTTACGTTTTTTCAAAAATTTCTGAAAATGAAAATTCTCAGATAAATAATTAGACCCTAGTCGACGATGAGAACGGATCTCCCAAGATGGCGTGGGGCATGGAAGAGGCGCCAGGCTCGTCCACGCCACCTCGTCCTCTTTTCAGACCTTGGTCGACAATATTTTCGTCGCGCCTTCGTCCCGTTTGTTCGCCGCTACTTGCAGCGCGGCTCCCGTTCCAGCGAGCCTGTGTTCGCAGAACGCGGATTCTCGATTTACAGTACCGATTGAATCTCGCTGCCTTTGCCGATAGAGGTGCAGCAGAGCCAGCATCTCCGCAGACATCGCTCCGCGGCTATAGGTCAAAGGAGCGAGGAGTTTTATTTTTATAAATATTAACGGCGCGATGTGTTTGCCTAGGGACAAAGGGATTTTTCAACGGCCGCGCGCTGCCTTCCTCAGCGTTCGTGCGGTACACAAATAATATATGCCGATAGTATAATGAAAGTCAATTAATTATTATTGGGACAATAAGATATTGTCAACCCGACGCGTCCGCTTCGACGGATTCGACAAGTGGGGAGTTCGCATATCTCTCGACATCCTAACACAAATTCTTACGCCTTCTGCAAGCGCGCCATTATCTCTCAGTTATTTACGCCCATTTTGCGCAATCGAATTTCTCCTGGGACGGAAAATATTTGATGAATCACTGCGGAAATTCTGTAACTCCGCACGCACATTCTGCGTCGATCAGATCATCGGTGCGAAAAATTGTTTTTTTATAATGATTATCCGTCGCGCAATCGTTACGTGATTGAGAATAATGTGCGATTCAATGGCCTTCCGGAGGCGATGAAATTGTCGAGCGAGCGCCGATGAGGATTTGTATCTGGGACAAGTTCGAGGATGAAAGACGATTGTTACGTCCGAGCGGACGGAACGATTAAAACTCGTGCGATTCTCGCCGAGCATGAAAGCGAAGTGTCTCAAGGTCAGGGCTAGGCACACTTCCAGACGAGTCGTAGACGTCCTTTGCCCGCTGGAGGATCGTTTAGTAACAGTGCAGGCGAGAGTGGACTACCGGTGGAATGGCCTCATATATAACGGCTCTCGGCCTCTTTATATCGGGTGAATGTACTCCAGTTACGCAAGAAACACGATCGTGTTGACTGTACGTTAACCGGTGGAAATTATTTTTTTCGGAAAAGATTTTTTTTTATGCACTTGGCGTCGAGATGCGATCGCGTCTCTTGACTTTGTGCGAGGAAGAATGATTTAATTGTTTATTTATTGGTTTCATTTTGACGAATTATCAAAATATAAATGTGTCTTATTTATAACTAACATTTATTTGTATTTGAATTAAAAACAAAAGATAAAAAAATCTAATCGTCACTAAAAGATTTTGCTTACTACAATCGCATTTTGACTTAGCTCGGATATTCCTTAATTTGCGCTTACTGCTCATACATTGTATCATCTCTCGTGCTCGATTATAGTTCCGAGTTAATGTTACCCAGAAACACTAGGCGTGCAATCCATGAGTTCAACGCATATTGGCAGCGTCCGAAATAATTATTATTTCGGACAGGAAAAATGATTATGTAGGACATGAAAAAAACGCGATTTGTTTATTTATTTTTATCCGCCCGAGTATAAAAAATGTAGAGGTCCATTTTGGAAAAATTAATAAATACCGAAGCAAAAGTGCAGCTGCTGAAATTAGTTATCTCAAAACAGGCAATCTTTTTACCGATGTCTTTTTACCGATAAAAATAAATAAAACATGTTTTTTTTGGTCCGAAATAGTTGTCCCTCTCGACAAATGTTTCCCACAGTGTACAAGGCTGCTTCCATCGATCCACAAATTCGTCACTCTCTGACGAAAACACCTCCTTTATTGACCAACATTTTTTCCCCTCAATTTTCATAAAATCCCTTTTGAAAGTCCATTCCCTATCAGACCGGTTGATCGATCACCCGGCAGGTGGCTCTGGCTCTGCCACCGGTCTTGTTCCCAGATCGTCGCAGGAATCAATGGAGCACCCACATTAAAAAGACCAGTAGAGACAATGGGCCACCTCCTATATGGGAGGACAGTGACATTTGTTGAATGTTGTCCTCTCGGTGTGGATTCCCCCGGTCTATCCAGAGGACTCCGACGACGCTTCACCTTTCACCGCCCTCCTCAGTGCCAATCTAATGTGTGTCTTTTCTTGGCTCAGGGGGCGCGGGCAGAATTCTCCCATGAAGAGCGCCGAAGATAATACGACAAACGGGGCTGTGGATTCTCTGCTCGATGAACCCGTTGGCCTCCGTTTACTGGCGCACCGACGAAATCCTCCTCGTTCTTTTCGTTCCCCGCATCGTCACTATTTTCTTTCCTGCGCTCCCTCGCCGTTTCTTTTTTTTTCGCCAACAATAGCGCATCGTGCGGCGATCTTCGAAGAAAGACCCTGCAATGACGAAACAACGTTACGATCCGTGCCCGTGAGAAAACTCCGTGCGATAGGAACGACGAAACTGCGCATGCGCGCCGTGCTGATTAGGCCCTTCTAACCGTGACTTCGAGACGGTTGAGGTTAGGTTTCGCCAAATTAACTCCGCGCGAGATCACGAACGATTATCGCCCGTTTGGATGCGAGCGATAAGCTCAACGGGGATGAAGATTCATTGCGGGTTCGCGCATCCGTTGCGGGATTAGCGATTCGCATCTCGATGCGCTGTTACGCAGCCACTGTGCACACTCGGTCGTCCATGAGAGCAGGTGGATATCGCACCGGCGCTGGGGCGCGAAGAAGGAAAGTGCTGCTTCCTCGGGGGAACGAAGCGCGTGCCGGGAACGGCGTCGCTCGCGCCTTACGGCCAAACACGTCTTTCGTCTCGAGTAACGGCGTTTTAACGGCGTTATCTAATTGCGAGTGCACACCGGCTGCTTTCCACGCACCAATTGGGATTGAGTGGTTTCGATGGGGAAGATGACTAATGGGACTGTCTGTCAAGCGTTTAAGCGACTAGCAAAGCGAATTCTTTCTAACTGCTGGGCGGATAATTGAACGAGTAATCGACGTTAATGTGATGCAATTATGAACTTTTCTTGAAGATTATTTTTTCACTGTAGTACGAGCGCCATGGAAAGTACTATGTAGGGTCGAAATTGCGAATACGGACAAACTGGATTGCCACATGAATCAGCTGTGTATCTACCGGACGACATTCACCACTTTTACCCTATGCAAAAAGTATATTCGTTAATATAGTAGTTGTAGAATAGTACATTTTGATACGAGTGCGAAAAAACTTTTTCTGACGAGTGTGAGTTTGCTGCACGAGCCAAAGGCGAGTGTTGCAATCACACGAGTTAAGAAAACGTTTTTCGCACGAGTATCGTACGAAATTTTATTTCGCAAGGTGCGAAAGAGGAGGTTTACGCGCGCGAAGCGTGCGTAAAACTGCACTTTACGCGACGAGTGAAATAAAAGACATTTATTACACTCGGTGGGAAAATTGCAGTTTTACGAACGCTTCGCGTGCGTATTTTTACTTCCCTAGCAAGTATATGGACCGCAAACGGACCGAAAAACGGGCACGTCCGTTGGGGAACAAAACGGAACGTAAAAAACGACACAACGGAGTGTACATTTTTTGTTGGCATTTGGTCTTTTTTCTGTTACGGAAACAGAAAGGGACCGAACTTTTTTTTCGAAAAATTTGCTTTTGTCCGTTTTCGGTTCCCACAACTAAAAAAGGACCAAGATCGTATTTTTATTCTGTCCTTTCATTAAAAACATAATTGAAAGCAAAACAACAAAAAAATGTAAAAACTTAGCCAACATTTTTTATAAAAAACGTTTGGTCCTTCCTCGGTTTCCGCAACCGAAAAAGGACCAATCCAAACGTACGGTCTGTTTTTCGGTCCGTTTTTTAGTTTTTTTCCCTAAAAGCAGCCGTACGTCAACTTGCTAGGGTTGTGAAGTAAAATTTGGCACAATACTCGTGCGAAATTTATAACTATTAAACCTCTTCGTAAAATAATTTTCCAGTAAACTAATATCAATAACAATAATAATAATAATAATAATAATAATAATAATAATAAAAGGCATGAAATCCCATACGATTTTCCTAATCTGTCGCTCGAACTTAAACGCCCCACATCGACGACAATTTGACCTGCAGACTAAACGGATCGTCTCCGTTCGTATTTACGTAATTACTTTCTTATCTAAAAGTGGCATAACTGGATATATCAAATGCGATGCAATCGGGCGGCTGCGACCCGATGTCTGCCTATGTAATGCACCAAACATAAATTGTAGGTATATCTGCCCGTCGCGCTCGTGTAGTACGAGCCTCCGTTGCCTCCGCGGAGATCCCCGGCTCATCTGTAATTACTCGATAACTACTCGTGGCATTACATTTTTTTTTTTTTTCCTCCATCCTCGCCCGTACACCATCTCGCGTATGCGATGAAATCATGCCCGATTGACCGCCTCGATGTTGTCGGCCGCTCGTATTGCACAGCAGGCAAATCGCCGTGGAAAACGAAGAAAAAAAAAAGATGAAAATAAAAAATAAATATCGTTGCGCTGCCCGCCGCACGTGTATTATCAAAGAGAGGTAGTGACTATCGATCCGATGATTTACGAAGGCTCCGAGCACAAATACGCTCGCCACGATGACTCGGTCATGCACGATCTAAACGCCGCGGAATAAAAAAAAAAAAAATACATCCCGTGCGTTTCTTCCGGGTTTTTCATGGTCGAATACTTTACATGTCCGTGCCGACCCGCAGCCTTCTCATGCCACTTTATTTTATTTTTAATCCCCCCCTCGAATCTTCCTCATATCGCTGAACAGTCGCGCGTGCGTGCCGGATCTTTCGAAAGCCTCTCGGACGTCTCGGCGATCCGGTGAAATGCGACACGACGCAAGGCTGCGCGGCTCGATCGGGGAATTTATCCGACGCGGAGGCCGTTCCGACGTTGCACTCCATGCAAAGTCGGGGACAATCGGTGATCCGGCGCGTTACAAACGCGCGGATCGCCGGACCGCGCGCGCTCGAGGCCTCCGTCGCAGCACTCATGAGAGGCGCGCTTGACTCCCCGTACAGTTATTAAATGTTGATTATGCAAACGCGAAAAGGCGAGTTCCAAAGGACGCACATTATGACACGACAGCCGTCGAGAGGATGCTCTCGCGCTCGGCCGAGCGATGAAACATCGTTGGGTTCGTGAGACGAGATCTCGCGCGAATCTCGTCTCCTCTCCCTGCACGGGCTGGCTCGGGTAAATGCGCTGATGCGGCCCGCGGAGCCACTTTTGCGTCTCTCCCGGTTTCAGACGGGTGCATGTGCTCATCTGCCCGTCGTCGCTCCGAGACTCTCTCGAGGGCCGATCCGACTCGTCAGGGATCTTTCTCCGTCTGAGCTCACCCAGCCACCCGCGGTGTCCTCATGCCCACCGAGCGCCGGAGCAGCGCGAACGCGGCCTCTCCGTCATCTACGGAGAGCGACTCCGGCAAAACGAACCAGCTCGAAAGTCTCCGATGCATTGCCATTGGAATGCAAATTAGATATAATATTATTAAGCGAAGTCGAACATCGGGGTTTTTTTCTTTTTTTTTTGCTTGTTTTTTTTTTTTTTTTAGGTATGATGCATTATTTCGCAAGGAAGGTCTGCGACGTGCATTGGGGGAATGGAACGGTGGGGTAAAAAGAAACCATGAAATTGTGGCGCACTCGATTGTCTGAGAGTGGTTTTTTTGATTGGGGGATTTATATTTTTGGAATGGGAAAAAATTACTAAGGTTGAGGAATGTAAAAAAAATAATAATAATAATTTGGTGAAAGAAAATTTGAAAAATTTGTATCAAGGGAAATATGCTTGAGTCGGATAGTACAATTTTGTTTTAACAAATGTTGCATTGCTGTTGGAATGCAAATTAGATATAATATTATTAAGCGAGGTCGAACATCGGGGTTTTTTTCGGTATAATGCATTATTTCGCAAGGAAGGTCTTTGGCGTACATTGGGCGGAATGGAGAATGATGGGGTAAAAAAAAAAGACGAAATTGTGGCGCACTTGATTGTCTGAGATTCTTTTTTTTTATTGAGGAAAAATTACTAAGGTTGAGCGATGGAAGAATAATAATAGTACTACTAATTTGATGAAAGAAAATTTGAAAATTTTTATCATGGGAAATATGGTTGTCAGTTAATAGAATTTTGATTTGACAATTTTTATTCATGGGAAATATGGTTGAGTTAGTTAATACAATTTTGTTTCAAGAACTGCTGCATTTAGCATTGAATGCAAATTAAATGTGTCTAATAATCGATTAATAGTATTGTAATATTATTAATCGAATAAATTTACTAAAGTCGAGTCACAAAAAATAATAATAATAATAATTTGGTGACAGAAAATTCGAAAAATTTGAATCAAGGGAAATATGCTTGAGTAGGATAGTACAATTTTGTTTTAGCAAATGTTGCATTGCTGTTGGAATGCAAATTAGATGTAATATTATTAGCCGAAGTCGAACGTACCCCAGGCGGATTCATCATCGTTTTTCCCGCTAATAATGCATATAATTTCACAACGAAGGTCTTTAGTATGCATTGGATGAATGGAGAACGGAATGCCGGTGGGGTAATAAAAGAAACCACGAAATTGTGGCGCGCTCGATCGTTCGAGGTTTTTTTTAAATGGTGTTGGCAATCGATACTTTTAACCCGGAAAAATTTTTTTAACTGAATTCGAGCGACGTTTAGAAAAAAAATAATAATTTGGTGAAACCAAAGTAGAAAATTTTAAATAAAGGAAAATGATAATTTTGTGAAAATTGATTGAATATGAGATTATGAATGAATACGACTATTTGAAAAAGCGCGTTTCATTGATTTCTGAAACTTGTTTTTCTCATTCCAACAAAGACACTTTCTTACGGTAAAACTGGCAGATGCTGTTATAAATCATAATTACAACGTGCGAGAATCGCCGTTACTATAATTATTGCGACTTACGCAATAACCCGAGAGTACCCAGTGCCAGAGTCGACCTAGACATTGCATTCGCCCTTCCCGATTAAACTTCCCTCAGCGTCCCGTGCATTAAATATTTAAAAAATATTTTTCTCCACAATCATAATCGAAACGTCAAGTTTGATATTGACAAGTTGTATTTCCGGTTGAATCACGTGGACTTGAGATATTTTTTTAGCTATGTATCTTCGGCGGATCGAACAATGGTGCAGTCATGCGGAGGAATGACGTCGTTCTCCACTGGATGCAGGAATCTGTGGTGGGGATGAACGTGCAGGAGAGGGGGCGAAGATGCACTTCCGGTTCCGCGAGAGAGACGAAAAACGAGACGATTTTGGGTCGATTTTGGGGTACCTCAATTTTTTTTTAATTTCGAACACAGGTACGGAACTTAAGAGGCCCGATTTACCCGCGAGAGGATGACGGTTACGACGGATTTTTCCGAAGATGCACTGGTCAGATGAAGTGCATTGTGAGGAGGGCAGGGATGACCCCTTTCACTGCACCACGTTCCTACGGCCGGTGTATATAAAGAGCCTCGCCTCTGAAGAAGAGGCACAAGTACCAACCCATCTGCATCTCAAGTTCTCCTCCTGGGTGTCACGTGTGAAATTATGTATACTTTTAAGGTAAGCTCTTGCGTTTGGGGCCGGGCTGCGAGTGAACGCGATTACGATTATCGATATCATCGATTAGTCGCGCTGATCTTTTATTACTATGTTTTGCCATTTTTTTTTCTTTCCATTAATTTTCCTTACTGGATCGTTATGTTGAGATGAACAAGATTGGTTCAGATGTGAACATTTTCCCGATCGGAACGACGAATCCTTTTCACAATTTTATTCTTGTAATCGATCCGTTAATGTCTCAAAATTCACCTTTATTAATTTTTTTCGTTGTAATTGTCTTCATTATCGATTTTCCTTACTGGATCGTTATATGAGATGAACAAGATTGGCTCAGAAGTGAACGTTCTCCCAATTCGAGCGACGAATCCTTATCACATTTTTATTTTCGCAATATTTCCTTTAATTTTTTAAAATTCACCCAATGGATTGTAGTTTTCGAAATTTTCGCGGTGAAATCTAGCCGAAAGATTTCGTGTCATCCGTGCCAAATTGGATCGGCAAAATTTTGACGCGTGGCTCAAAATTGTTTTTGAGATTTCAAAATGAGACTTGCCGAGGCGACGTTTCCGTGCATATTTCGCTATAGTCTCCAACTGTGACCTTATCCATAAGCGAATACACGGCACTGGCTCCTCTATCGTTCCATATTTCATAACCGAGGAGTCCCTCATTACCCAGATCCGCCGTGCAACAACGCAGAGTGGCATAATTACGTTTCGCTCGCCGGTACAGAGACGGGGAGGGTCACAATACGTAATTACTCGTCTGGCAACGTTTATAAATAATTTTTTTCACGTACTTTGTAATCTTCCGTAAACGTTGTTTTTTTCCCATTTAATCGCGAGGGAGTCGATGACGGGCTAAGAGACAGCGTATAATCAATAAATCATCCGCAAATCATATTTATCCGCGAATGATACGCCATAGGTACGCTGAGAAAAAAAATCACTTGAATAAAAAAAATGAGCTTAAGGGTGGCGAAAGAAATTTTTGGCTGATCGAACCAACTAAATTGTAGCAAATAAAGAAACCTTCGATTCGACGGCCTGTTTAGTTCGATCAACGAGGCTTTCCTTCCGATCGACCAAACACTCGTTTCGCTCTCAGAAAAATAATTTATTTGACGGCCACCACTTATTTGATTAAAATAAATATTTATTTGATTTAAATACATATTTATTTGATTTAAATACATATTTATTTCATTTAAATACATATTTATTTCATTTAAGTAACTATTTACTTAATTTAAATAAATATTTATTTAAATCAAATAACTATTTTATTTAAACCAAATAAACGGTGGCCGTCGAATAAATTATTTTTCTGGGTGCGCCACCCTTAAGCGCACATTTAGTTGACTCAATTAATTTTTTTGTTTCTCTGCGTAAGAAACTCTCGAGGTCTTTTTCTCGCTGTTATTGATAGCGCTCGGTCTCGCAATCGGCGTGCAAACGTGTGAATTCATTCATCGAACGCGAAACTCCTCACCAACGACGATTCGACGCTATAATTGAAATTTCCTGTGAAAAAAAAAAAAAAAAAAGATAGAAACACACACTCAGCCACCGCGCAGTTGACGCTTGTTTTACAGTCATTACTTCTACGAATTTCATAACGTCATTTCGAACTGACGTAATAACGTTGGCTGGCAAATCGCGTATTGCCTAGGAGCCGGGAGCATTATCATCTTATTCAAGTGCCCTTTTGTATCGAGCATGCACTCCACATAGTCCCGAGACGCCTTCGGGCAAACGACGACGACTTTCACGACTCTTCCAAATAGCTTCTCTCCGACGCGCGCGACGGAGATTCGCGGATTATTCGCTCATCGATCGTACTCGGGAGATTCTCCGCGCGATCCTCCAACGACACGTCGGTACATTGTAAGCCGGCGTTGTAAAATCCATGTTTGTTCGTTGCGCGACTCTCATTTATGCCCTCGCAACAGTGTCGGCGGACCACACAGCGAGCTAATACATCAAAGAAGCCACGCGTTTACATATGAGAAACAGTGTTCGCCCGCAGAGATTTATTATTCGTCGTTCGAGCCTTTCGGGAGATTTTCAAAAAATCTCAGATTTCTTTTCTCTCGTACCCTCGATCTCATCGAGATATTGCGTGGTTCCGGATGAATATCGTTTGGGCTTGTTTGCAGTGAAATCGATACGCCAATGTGTGAGTGACGCGACTGCCGAGTTGTCACGTCGATGTGGAGCGGCGTTTTAGAGTTGCGAGCTCCGGAAGCTAAATACACTGAGAAAAAATTATATAGTAAAGGCAACAATACTGACTTTTTACCGTAAAAAATAGTTCCCAGGGGAACGTCTACATTGTATAATTACGACTATGACAAAAAATCATGGTTGCAAGCACAATCATACTTCACCCAATCGAGTGTATGCTATCAGAAACTATCTATATAGACACTATATACACTGTAAAAAAAATTTGTTTGAAAATTAATGAACAGTATTGGAAGCTTTTTTACATAAACCGTTTCTGAAATTTCAAACACATGTGAGTTGCAATTTTACAATAAAATTTGTACTTTGCATGAACATTTTTGTTAATTTTGGAGCTAAAGATTTGTAATTTTAATATCTGGTGTTTTTACTTTACAAGCAAAGTACATTAATGTTTAACTAATATGAGTAATGTCAGCAAATTTCGAGTTCCAGTACATTAAATTTACAATTTATTTTTACAGTGTAGAAACTATTCTATACAGTAGAAATTACTATTCTTTTTCTCAGTGTAGACAGAGTTCATTTTATAGGTGTGATGTCTGAAAGCAAGTAAATAAAAAATTGTTCGTTGGGCACCAAAGGGCTGATTCGGCTGTGAGATTGAAGGGGGAGGTCGAGGAGAACTTAACGTTGTTTACTTTCGCAGGTGTTAGTGGCGGTCGCACTCTGTGCGACTGGTTCCCTTGCAGCGCCTCAGCGAGGTGGAGGTGGTTCTGAAAAGGATGCTGTTATTACGTCCCAACAGCTCGAAGTTAATTTCGACGGCAATTACGTAAACAAGTGAGTGTTGATACGTTATAATTGCCCGAGAGTTCCGCTCGGCGGCTTCGCAGACGCGGAGCGACGCTAGCGCCGCGGTTGGCAAATAGCGACTTTTTCGCATTTTTTTGATGAACGCGTTACGATTCTTTGCGCAGTTTCGAGACGAGCAATGGAATCAGTCACCAGGAGTCGGGACAGCCTAAGCCGGTGGACGGCGAGCCAGTTGTTGTCTCACAGGGCCAGAGTTCTCATACGGCGCCAGATGGAACTAACATTCAGCTAACGTGGACCGCCGACGAGAACGGTTTCCAAGCTCAGGGCGCTCACATTCCGACCGCGCCGCCAATACCTCCAGAAATCCAAAGGGCGCTCGAATGGAACGCGGCTCACCCCGAGGAAGACGATGGTGGCCAGGGAGGTCAACGACCCCCACCCAGAGGTTAAAATCAAATAATATTCGCCAATCTGATTTCTAAAAAAAACCCAAAAATATGTTCGGCTCTATAATTTCTCTCAAAACTATCGTAGGTTGATCGATGCAGATTGAATGAAAAGAAAAAAAAAGGAAAGAAAACAATTCGAATCGTGAACTGACCTAAAGAAGCCGGCCTGCTATGGACAAAACCGACCCGAGATGATCCCCACCCGGATCTCTCGCCTCTTCTCAATAAAGCTAAAAATACGAATAGTATGTGGTATATTAATATAGAGAATACACGTTTACGAATCACGAAACAAAATGAAAAAAAACCCCTACCGGCATACAATAACTATGCATTATTAATATAATATAAGTATTGTGAGCAATCTTTATATTCTTGTTACAAAATGAAAGCAAAAACGAAAAAAAAAATATGAGAGATGTAGAAGAAAAAAAAACGATACCGAGAGAACAGTTTTCGGCTGCAACTATCGGGAAATTCCACACGGTCGTACCTACCAGTGCGAGCTATAGTATACATGACGGTAGTACATGCACTCGAAATATACATTTTTATATGAAACGTTCGTTTGTGTCTGTACAGGTGTATCACTCGCCTTGTGATTTTTGTATGTAAATAAAGAATTACGCCGAAACACCGCTGTTGACTTTACTTTTGACATATTTGCAATTACACCGAAACCCCCTATTGGTTTTATACAATAAAAAAAAGTTTGCAACAACTTATCGTCCACAAAGGTCCGCAATTTTTTATTTGTTGATTTCTACTTTAACAAACAAAAGTCCAAACTAAAATTGTCAATGACACGGGAAATAAAATGATTTTCTCACTTCTTCGACAAAATAATTTTTACGATATTTCGCATTGCGATTTTACGAAATTTTTTTTACCGTGCACTTTGAACATATATGGATATATTTATATACATTTATATACGTTCGGTTGAGTTCGTTAATAATTGCAAAATGTCGAATCGAGACATCATCACGGGAGTTCAAACGTTTATCTCGCATGCGCACTTATATGCACGTTTTATCCGAGCTGCCGTGCAATGAAGTAATGCATCACAACTGTGCGGCGGAGATTAGTGTATGTGGTGGCGCAATCTCGGGATTCGTAAGTGCGGCGACATTTACGAGTAGGCACGTTTGTAGAGCTCCCGGTATTTCGTCCTGAAAAGCGCACGCCGTTTATACGAGAGAGAAAGTATCGATGCACCGATGCCAGTGAAGCAGAGGTGCAGCGCCGGAGATAGGACATCAGGTCGATGGAGCAGGGATCAGGTCGGGTCATGGTGCACCCAATCAGAGCGAAATGCGAGACTCCAACCTATCCGACCAACCCACACTTCTCCGGTACTCAAACCCTCGGAGCGCCAGGCCATTTTTGGCATCGACTTTCCAGCACTTTTTTTTTACTCCCTCGTACTCTTAGATTGGATAATCGCTACACTGATAAAAAAAATTTGTTAGATTAGCCAAAAGTCACGGTGACATACGTTCAAAGTTGTCGTTAGTTTGGTACTAATAAAGCATCACTGTAAAAAAAAATTGTTAATTTAATGTACCGGACTGGAAGTTTTTATGCAAAAACTCATACATTATATTCAATGTACAATTGTGATGAAAAATTAATGTACTTTCTCATTGAAATTAAAGTAAATTATTAAAATTAAAGTACTTTCTTAGTAAAATCAAAGTACTTTCTTAATAAAATTAAAGTAAATTATTTTTTCTTTTTCTTTTTAAAGTAAATTTTTTTTCTCCGTGTATGGTGCGTTGCCTCTGTTGAGTGGTTCCCTATTTCGTTTGAGAAGTAGGCTTCTTGAAATTTTCGGGCTGTGACCTTCTGGCTAGTTTTCTTGCTAATCTTCGCTACTTCGCTCGGCCCAATCTCTTCAACGATCTTGCGGCGATTTCTCTTAGATTTATGATTTTTATTTTTTACTGTTCTTCATTCTGTTATGTACGACTTTCAGCTCCATTGTACCTTGTTTTCCTCTCGTCTCGTAATTGGGCGTAGCCAGTTTTTAGATACATATATAAAAAATAAATAAATACATTTTTCGACAACTAAAATTGTGTGTGCGTTTTTTTGTAATTCGTCTCTGCCTCAAAGTTTGATAAATTTGTTGCAAACAAAAGTTCATGTTTCATAGCTTGCATGTGCACTTTAACGTGTTTGCCATCTTTACTTCAATACTTACTAATTTTTTACTTTTCTTCCCGATCCCGAAAAAGTCGCCATCAGTTTCTTCGTCTCGGATACGACTCCAACGATACTTTTGCCCAAACCCAAGCGATCGCACGACGATCGCGGCGGAGATTTCTTTCAGCCTAGCCCGGCAACCTTTCGCCGTTTCGGGTGTATCGAGAGGAAGACCCTTCGAAGTTTCGTGATCGTTTCGTAGATCGGACCGTCCACAATTTCTACTCCGAGTGTCTTCATCGGATTACCGGTTTGTGAGAGCCGCGAGGACCTCTGCCACTCCTCTCCGCCTAATCTCCATTTGCTTGAGAAAGTCGAATCTCCCGTATCCGTGTATTCCGGGTTACATACACGAAAAAAAAATTTTTTTGGTCACTCTGCCAGGTATAAAAAGGCCGTTTCGCACGGTAAGCATTATCAGTAGTCAATCGTTCGATCTACAGAAACCATTCAACATGAGCAAAGTCGCAGTAGTTCTCTTCGCCCTCGTGGCTCTGGCCGCAGCTGGCCCAGTACAGGAGGAGCCGGTCCCGATCCTCAGCCAGGAACAGGACATCAGCCCGGACGGCAGCTTCCACAACAAGTTCGAGACCGGAAACGGCATCGCCTACCAGGAGCAGGGATCGCTGAAGCAGGTCGGCGCTGAGGTTGGATCGGTCAGCCAAGGATCCGTCACTTACACCGCTCCGGACGGAACTCCCATCCAGCTATCCTGGACCGCCGACGAGAACGGCTTCCAGCCCCAGGGCGCTCATCTTCCGGTCGCACCGGAAATCCCAGAAGCCATCCAGAGGGCTCTCGCCTACATCGCCGCTCATCCCTACGTCGAACCCAAGAACTAAGTCATCCGACCGTATAGAACCGTCGATACCCGATGAAGACCACTGGCAACGAATCGCGAACGACTCCTGATACCAAAGTCAATCAATGGACATCAGCAATTTTGCCCATCCACATTATCGTCGATTTCACTGTCGATCCGTCTATATCAGAATAAATATACTCATTACACCGTACATACTGCGAATTTTTGTCTACCCTCCGCACCGATTCCTCTCCGATACTTCGACCTCTAGATTTAT
>JAPYZD010004584.1:0-11063 GCA_030522725.1 Ichneumoninae sp. B BG-2022a | reverse complement strand
GTTTTGTTGCCGGGTAATTTGTTAACCAATTAACTTTTTGATGAATTTGTTAATAACATTTTGCAATTATTATTATGCAAAATTAATCTTCTCAGTACCATTAGTATACATGATTTTTTTCAGATTTTTACACCATCAAGAAGTACTTGCAAATTTCTCTTATTGTTGTCGAACTTATGCGAAGTCAGCGTGCAGCGAGACCCCGTCCTTAAAAAACCGACGAGCAGTGGGCATTCACAAATAAAAGAACGCACAGCTGATCAGATCTGCATTCAAGAACGCACCCGTTTTACATTGACAAAATTGAGTTTGGAGAGATTGAATTTCATTGTTTTTTTTTCGCAGGAAATCACAGCATGACTATCATGATTCGTTCCGAATATCGGCGAAGCATGTATCGCGAAGCACCATAGTCACGTTCTCTCCCTTTCATTTATTGACGAATTTTAAGCTACAAGCACGGTTTTTTGTCCTTTTTTTGTTTTTGTTCTCGTTTTAATAGTTCATTCTCTCGCGAACTTCACTTCAAAACCGATAGTCGCTGATGTTGATTCTCAATAATTTAATAATAAACTAACAATTATTACCCATAGACAATAATATTCTGTTTACTATTTTTTTTCGCGATACTTAATATAATTACAATAGGTTTTTTATTTATTATTTTTTTTGTTTCTTTTTCTTCTTTTTTTTCTTTTCCACTGCCTGTTTATACTTAATTACGAATTAATAGTACTCTTCTCTCCGTTAAGATTTGCAGATCAAGAGAATTCAAACGTGGGTTACATTTCACATGTACTGACGTATTTTTTTTTGCATTTTTTTCCTTTTTTTCCTTTTCGTATTCCTTATTACATTATTATATCGTGTAGATCACAAAGCGGAGAAAAGATACAATAAATATATATATGTATGTATATATATATATATATTGATCGTTAATTTAATCTGTTACTGATAATTTCATATCGAGTCGATTACGGTTACGTTAGCGTTATTATTATTTGTATTATTATTTACAGGAACCTAAACGATGGTTGTTGTTTTTTGGGCGGTTTACAGTCAACGGAATGCAACACTTCTTTCGACGTCTTGTCTACGTTAACAATTCATCGGATATTTGGGGGAGGAGAGGGCAAGGGGGGGGGGGTGAGGATAGTTTGAAAGTTCAATGGCACTTACATTCGGATAAGCAGCACTATCCGTCGCCTTATTAATTGAAAATCTACGTACATCTCTTACGGTGCAAACGACGCTAAATTCAATTACAATATTGCTGGGCGCTTTTCCCAAATATCTCTTAATCATTCTCATCTAAGGGTTGCTCGAAGCTTTTGGCATACAAATTAATTTGTCGCTATTTATTGCACGTATTCTCTCGTAATATTCTCGTCATGGAAGCGAATCAGTAATCATACGGGCTACGGATAAAAGTTCTTTAGATTTTTTTTTGTTTTTCCATAACAATACTGATCAGACGCTAATCAATAATAATAAGGATAATATTAATCGGTAGAATAAATATCATTAATTTGGCGCATGGGACAATCTCGAGACGCTCGGTTGGTCGCATATTATTAGCGTTTTAGAATTTTTCCTCTAAACGTTAAAACGGTATTCGCCTATTTATATACCGGAGTGAAATTATGCGGATTCGAGCTATTAGCCGATTTAGATTTCGAACATTTATTCCAAACGAGTCGCGCGTTAATCGTGCGGTGATGTATTTCTCAAGCGGAAAAACAAAAGTAGTATCTAAAATCATTGTTAAATCGCTTTTTTTTTAATAGTAAAAAAACTGAACAGCGTACGATTTTTCTGTTGCAGTTCTGCTTTGTTATTAAAAAATCATACCAACTACCAAATTTTATCAGAGTGTCGGGAGAGCAATTTTTCTTTTCCCCAATTTCTGGTCACCTCAAAATATCGCGAAAAAAACGAGTGTGCAGCGCTGCACGCGAGAGAAGCCTTACGAGCTAAAACTTAAATTAAAATTAAAAGATTGCGATGCTTCGGAGTAAAAAGTCCTTTCGACCCGTGAGTAATATACGCCTCGAAGCAATGTTGCAAATATTTTCGGTGACTAGATTTTGATTAGCTAAGAAGCGCGAGACGGGGTGTGCACTCGACGAATTACTCGTTCAGTTAATCTGTTTTTTTTTCTTTAATCAGTGGCCAATCGTATGCGTAACGCCCTTTGATATTTTTCCACGATAAAATGAGAAACAAGCGATAATCGTTAACATCAACTAGACATACATATTTACTATTGCAATTCTTTTCACTTCTTTTTTTTTTTTGTTATTTTTTATCTTTTTTTTTGGTATATGTTTCAATTATTTAACCATTGCATATGTTTTTTTTTCTTCAACTCTATCTTTCCAATACGATTAACGACATAGGTTTGGTATAGTAGTTATAAAACTTACGTTCCTCTAAAGTTTGCGATAAGCAATACAACTCCAGACTCGATCTCAGATCACAATGCCCCGCGGGCACGGTCGTGCACGGAACTTATAAACTGACTAGCCTTACGTACCACTGGAAACAAGCGTTAACATCACTTGCTTTATTTGTTTTTTATTTCATTAATTCGCGAAGGACCATTTTTTCACCTATCTCCGTATTTTTTTTTGTAAGCGTTCCTTGCAGTTACGTGCTTTTTTTCTTTTATTTATCTTTTTGTGACTGACGAAGAGCGGTAATTGCTGGACCCCTACGTTTGTAACATTACATTTTGTTCTTTCCTTTCTTTAAATTTCCTTTTTTTCTTAGATTGAGCGAACATCCAAAAATTGTTGCATTCTGTTGAATCTTAACGGTGGGTTATCCGAGACTAGCACACTCGCCCATGGTTATTTATTTATTTTTCTTTTCCTTCTTTGCTTTTCTTTTTTTTTCTTTGTTTTTGTTGTTTCTCGATTCCTACGTCTAAATTAATTTTCTACCAGATAAAATCGCGTTCCTCTTTTACAATATTGAACTGCAGTCACCCTCGGGATTTCTTTTTCAGTTGTCTTCATCCCGTTAATATCTTGTCGAGCGAGAGCATGTAAGACACTTCCTCATTATCTAGTACTGCAGATTAGATTTTCCGCTTCGATTTTACGGACACAAGGATGGATGCTGCGAAGTTATTTTTTTCTCCCCTACGGGCCGTCCCACGAACGCCCGATCAATGAAATTTTCTTAACGACCTAAGCCAGCATTTAAAAAAAAGACATGAAGATGAGTGATTTTTTTTTCGTAGAATTCACGAAAGCTCTCTTGTATGCTCTTTTTGTACAACAACCGGGCGCAAGCTGTGAGGCGATCCTGCACGGCCGGACGTGGCTCCGTTTTACGCGCGTCTACCAATTATCGACCAGAGACTCACAGACGCGTCGGTCTACGCTTTGCAATAAGAAGGGTGAAATTGACACCCGATAAAAAAAAGAAGGAGAACAACAACAGCAACAGCCGGCACGGTCGCCGTTATCGATATTTTTTTCCTGAGATCCGCCGAGATCCATTGAAAATAAACTTGTTTCATACAAGGATTATAGATGAAGTTCCTTGAGCTCTCCGTTTACAACCGTTTGAAATTGAAGAAAAAAATATCCAACTTTTTTGTTAAATAACCTTAAGATTATCGACGAATCACACTGTATCATACCCCGTAAGTACAATGTCAATATTTTGTTTCTTCGTTCTCTTCATTTTTATCCCTTCGTTTTTCGATCTCCATTGTTTTTCGTTTCTCCGTCGGGGAATAAAATCGTCTCGTTCCCATTTCGCATTTTAAAAAGATCCTTGAGTTTCGCGACTCTCACTTATTCCCATCTTTCGTGGTTTTTTTTTCTTTTCTTCGTCTCCGGTAACCAGAAAGGCTCTATACTTATTTGATCCAAAAAGGTATCACATTCCTAGTTGGCTGTGGTAGAACATTGTTGATTGTAACGCGAACAAAGACTCTTGCAGAATCCGGTCACTAAACCTCACGACTCTTTGCTGACTACCGCTGCGTCAGGGACTGGTCTGAATCTACGGCATCTGAAACAAATTAAACAGTTTTTCCTTCCATGAAAATTTTTTGCTATCCTCCGATTCTATCTATAGTTAATTTTTATGTATTTTTTATTTTTATAGTTTCGTGTGCTCGGATCCCTCGAGTCTCGCTGATCAGACTCCTCGATTCATGACCCTGAAGATATTTGCATCAAATTTCAACCTCGGCAAGTGTCTGGCAATTTATTTATTTTCATGATTAATCGATCATCAGAGCGATTTAATATAAAAATTAGGATCAAATAAAAAAATTATCAATGCATTGTTTTAGGAAGACAAAAAAATAGTTCACTTGTAGAATTTTATTCTTGTAGCGAATTTCCCCGAGCGAAGTTTGTGCGATGCAAAATACAGTCGTTGTAACTTTATGGAATTTAGTTTCATGCAGATATCTTTAGGGTCGTCCTCGAGGCTCTTCGAGCGGACTCGCGAAAATTCAGTTTTTGTCTTACCTTTAAATATCTTTCTTATCGATTCATTTGGGGGGATTTATATTATGTATACGGTTCGGTGGGAAGAAGGAAGACAAGAGCGATAATGCTTCGTCAAAGAAAAGCCATCTACTTGTGATTAAAGTCGTACGAGGAATCGAACTACATGCTTCAACGATAAACCCCACGTGTTGCGGCAGACTATAATAATAATTACACAAGATGCATATTAAACCGTCTAATCGAACTTTGTTAACTCGAGGAATTATCGGTGCTGGAGAATCTGTACTTATTATTCTATACAAACCTTGGCCCACATATCTCTTTCTGTCTACTCGCAAAACGAAACAATAAACTCAAACAGCTCGAAAAAAATAGAAACAAAGAATCAAGCTACGTTCTTGTTTGTCAACGTGAAAAATCTTTCGTCCATGCTGTAACCAAGTCTCGTTTGCCGAAGCATAAACTCGGTGTGAAGCAACCGCGCTTTACGCGCAGCCGACAGACTGTTCACTGTCAGTGAAAAAATGTCGTCTAACAAAATCTTAACATCGCCCTATGCATAGTTGCCCTACGAGTAGACGATATCGAACGGTCATCGACGAATCTCTCTCACAATAATATTCCGTAATGTTTTTCATTTTATGAATATGCCGTGATTAACGCAAGAGTGAGTGTGTGTATCGAAAAAAAAAATAAGAAAAAAATGAAAGACAAAAACATATGTAAAAAAAAATGAGTAACATAAAACGTTGCGAGACTAGATATAGAAACTTCGTATACGGCTTGCAAAGATAGCAAATAGTTGTTTACAATAGGGGAATTTTTAAAAAAGTAAAAAGTAAAAATAATCGTAGCGATATTGTTATACGCAGTAATAAATGTAGCGTTTGTAATTTTCATTTGATGAATATGCCGTGATTAACGCGAGAATGAGTGGGTGTGTCGAAAAAAAGAAAAAAATGAAAGAAGACAAAAACATATGCAAAAAAAATGATTAACATAAAACGTTGCGAGACTAGATATAGAAACTTCGTATACGGCTTGCATTGATGGCAAATAGTTGTTTACAATAGAAGAATTAAAAAAAATAAATAAAAATAACAATAATCGTAGCGATATTGTTATACGTAGTAATAAATGCAGCGTTTGTAATTTTGATTTGATGAATATGCCGTCATTAACTCGAGAGTAAGTGGATGTGTCGAAAAAAATGAAAAGACAAAACACAAATGTAAATAAAAATTTTTGACAAAAAAACGTTGCGAAACTCGATATCGGAACTTCGTATACGGCTTGCAAAGATGGCAAGTAATTGGCTACAATAGAGGAATAAAAAAATAGAAAAATTAAGAAATGGAAGCTTCGTTGTTATACGTAGTAATAAATGTAGCGTTTGTAATTTTGATTCGATGAATATGCCGTGATTAACTCGAGAATGAGTGGATGTGTCGAAAAAAATGAAAAGACAAAACACAAATGTAAACAAAAGTTTTCGACAAAAAAACGTTGCGAAACTCGATGTAGGAACTTCGTATACGGCTTGCAAAGATGGCAAGTAGTTGGTTACAATAGAGGAATAAAAAAAGAATAGAAAAATTAAAAAATGGTAGCGACATTGTTATACGTATTAATAAATGGTACGTGGTAGTAGAATAGCTACGGTAATCAGTAATCAGATGATGATGTCTATCGTACCTAGCGTTATTCTCGGCCACGTGAGGCGGCAGAGACGACGGCGGTGGAGGTGGCTGTGTGTTCGGCGGGCCGCTGCTGTCAGAGTCATTGTCACTGCTCTCCTCAGTTCTTTTACCTGCATCGAGTAGATAGGAGGGCACGCCCCTCGGATAGAATCTCGGCAGAACCTCCGAGGCGGGCCTCGACCTTCGCTGCGGTCTTTGGAACCGGAGATTGAGCTGACTGGCGTCGGTGACGTATTTCTCGCTCTGGCGTCGTCGACGCAGGGCCGGCGTGCAGCCGGTCAGGTTCTCCTCCTCGGTCGAGCTCGTCGACGTTAACGGTGGAACGCTCGGTCTAGCGTCCGGTAACGTCGCACAGCGCCTCAGTGCCGGTGCCTCCGTATGTACTGACAACGGTTTACCTTTGATAGCTAAAAGTTACCGGTGTTAGTAACGCTAAGAAGCACGAAATAAAATACAATTGCCAAATCCAACTATAACGGGCAATGATAATAACTTTTCTTTCCGACGAACAAACGTATAAAAAAAATAAAATAAAAAACGGAAAAAAATCTGAATGAACTTTACGGAAAAAATCTGAATGACACCGAACTGATTCTTTTTGTCTGGCTTTCGTCGCTCGTCTCGCTCGCGCGTGTTTCTCTGAGGTATGAGTGTGAAAAATTAAAAACACGGACTCTACGTGAAGATGATGACCCTAAAGATATCTGCATGAAACAAAATTTCATTCAACTTATTACGGTGGTGTTTCGCATCGCGCGAACTTCACTGGTGAAGCTCGCTTGGAGAATAAAATTCTATGAGTGAACAATTTTGTTTTCTTGCCAAAGCCGTGCATTGATATGGAGACTTGCCGAAGATGAAATTTCGTGTCATGCAGGCATCTTCAGGGCCATTGAAGATGTATGACTGAACGTTGGTGATATTTTTGTAAAAAAAAAAAGACGAAGGAACCTCATTCCCCTTACTCGTTAGCGATTAAAAAAGAAGATGCAGGCTATATACTATGAAATTCGCAATAGTGCAAGTATACTTTTAAGCATTATGCGATAACGTGGGTATACAACTATGCTGCGAATCTTGTAGTCGCAATATAAAGTGGCTTTAATATATATATGTGTGTGTGTGTGTGTATTTATATATATATATATATGTATATATATAAAAAATATATACTTATATATATATATTATAAGTATAATATAAAAAACATGAACATTCGACAGACAGTGTAACTAACCAATATCTCGATCCTTCATTTGTTGAACGATCTGGGCCGGTGATTTTTCGATCTCGCTGACGGTTCCAGTCTTCGTGTTCTGCGTCGTCGTCTCGGGCGTCGACTCGGACAACGAGCAGCGGGGACTCTTCACCGGTACGGGAATCTTGCTGAGACTACTGTGAGGTCTGCTCGACGTGTCGCGCTCTTTATTGTCTTTGGATTCGCGCAGCGGTACAACGCTCGCCACCGGCGTCGATGCGCCGGTCAACGAGGCTTTGTTCACCGAACTGTTGTTCGCTGCTGGACGGTTCTCCGTCGCGTCGTAGTATATCGAGGGCTCCTCCGGTCCGGGATTCGGACTCGCCGGACTGCCGGCAGTTCCGTTGGTTAATTTTTCTAAAAATAAAAATAAAAAATGAGAATAGTTGTCGCGCAGATTTGTCGAGTCGATCGAGGATTGATTTTGCGATCGAAGCTCACTCTGCAGTGGTTCCTTGTCGGCACTTGTCTGCACAACGGTAGCACCTCCGGTCGAGTCGACGACACGAATCTCCAATCTTCCCGCGACAGCCTGCTCCTCCTCGTCGCCGACGGGCGTGGTAGGGACGGTTGACGGTGGCAAAAATGCAACCGCAGGAACACTGGCTCGCCTCGGTGGGGGACTGCTTCTCGGCTCGTCGTGACGCATCGCCACGTTCCTCATGACGTCCACTTCGTACAGCAAATCGTCGAATGCTGCTTGCTGCACCTGTTTGGGGGAAAGCAAAATTCGTTATATATGTGTGATATTAAGGAAGATCTATACTGATGGATTCATCTGGAAGATCTGTATAGATGAAGAATGATTTGGAAGATTTATGTAGATCAAGAATGATCTGGAAGATCTGTATAGATCAAGAATGATCTGGAAGATCTGTATAGATCAAGAATGATCTGGAAGATCTATAGGAGGTATTCCATACGGTTTCGAACTGTCAAAACCCTGACCCTCTCCAAAAAATGTGTAATTTCACCACAATTCATGATTATGTACTAGGGGCTTTTGGAATTTTTTTCTGAATTCTCGGGATCGTATTTTTTTGAGATATCGAAAAATTGAACTTTTTTTAAAAACCCCTATATCTTAAAAACTATTAGCGGTACAAAAAAAACGCTTATGAGATTAAAGTTGCAGTTTTAAGTGAACTTTTGAAAACAAAATATTGTAGATTTTTTTCAATGCAATAAACGTCCATTTCTATGAAAAATAGACTAAAATATATTTTTTCAGCCAATATGTCATGTTTGATGTTTCTTAAAAAATTTCGGAATACACTCTCAAGTGTGTAGAGTGATCTCATATTTTTGTTTAGATGGGCGAGATGCCCGTCTGATAGCTATGCTCCGTTTAAGATCGATTTTTCATTTTAAAAATCTCTTTTTTTAATGAAAAATCCCCATTCCTTTTTTTATTTGATTTTTTAACTTCTATTATTGTGGATAGTGTCATAATTTTCATAAAATCCATTGGATAGTAATAAATGTCTCTCTTTTTGATGAAAAATCGATCTTAAACAGAGCATAGCTATCAAACGGGCGTCTCGCCCATCCGAACAAAAATATGAGATCTGGAATTTTTAAAGAAAAATCAAACATGACATATTCGCTGAAAAATAATATTTTAGTCTACTTTTCATAGAAATGGTCGTTTATTGCATTCAAAAAAATGTACAAAATTTTGTTTTCAAAAGTTCACTTATAACTGCAACTTTTATGTTTTCAGCGTTTTTTTTGTACGGCTAATAGTTTTTAAGATATAGAGGTTTTTAAAAAAAGTTAAATTTTTCGATATCTGCAAAAAATACGATCCAAAAATTCAGAAAAAACTTACAAAAACCCCTTGTAAATAATCATGAATTGTGGTGAAATTACAACTTTTTTGGAGGGTCGGGTTTTTGACCGTTCGAAACCGTATGGAATACCTCACACAGATCAAGAATGATCTGGAATATCTATATAGATCATGAATGATCTGGAAGATCTCTACAGATCAGGAATTATCTGGAAGATTTATGTAGATCAAGAATTATCTGGAAGATCTATATCGATCGAGAATGATCTAGAAGATCTACATAGATTATCTACAAAAATGACCTACAAAAAATCGATAAATTTCCCGGAGATTAATGACAGCGTGAAAAACGTACCAACGGTGCTTCGAGATTGGCACGAACGTGCGGCGCCAGCGCCGGTACGCTCCAGGCTCGAGGTAGAGCTCCTTGGAGCTCCGGATACTTTTCGATTCCAGTTATGTTGAGACATCTGTGGGGCGCGCACGGCCGCGGCGAGTCTTCGCTTATCCGTGAGAGAGCGTTCTGCGTTGTCCCGGCCCCGATCGCCGTGGACTGCTGTTGGGATAGAATCGGCGTTACCGATACTGCCTGACTCGCCGACGATTTTGCATCGGGACATCCTGGCGACGGGGTTACCGTAGCTACAGCCTCACTACCAACTGTGGACTAGATACGCCGGGTATTACTCACCGAATAATCGACCCCTCACTCGAGCAACAAATACATGTGTGTACATCAGATAAACTATGCAGAGGAAAAAAAAGAAGAAAAAAAAGTATGCAGGCATTCGTGCGGTCGACAGAGGTAGCGGAAACCATGCAACTTTTTTTTATTACATCTATAAAAATATATTTAAAGAATATAATGCCAAACCTGATTAATTTTTTGCGCAGCGTAAAACTATTATTATTAACAATAATATAAGGTGACAATTGAGTACATGTTTTGTTTTTTTTCTGTACTAGCTTGGAAGACGTCGTCGAGTAGTGGAAACGTGCAGCTTGCCGCATATATTTTACACAGAGTTTGAATGAAGCCTGCTTATGCGTCTTTGTGCGTAAACCTTGATTGATACGCTATTAAAATCGAATTAAAAAAAAAAAAATTAACGGTAAAGCGAAAATAAAAATGTTTTGTTTCTTTTACGTTATCTGTTCTGCGTTTCGGCAAGCTGGTAAATGACTTTACCACTCGGAATCGATCGAACGCTAAAGCACCAGAGAAAATTTGTGCCAGACAGCCATGCGTGAGACAGTAGCGGACGTTCCAGCGTGCGGGTGTGAAAAAAAGGTAAAAGCTTGTGCGGTCATTCAGAACTCATAGCGGAAGGTGAGCAAAGCATAGATTCACAGTGGCATCGGCGAAAGATAGGTGTCAAGCGAGGATCTTGATACAGGCCAGGCCAGGCTAGAATGTTAACAAATATTTGCTCGTATAAATAAATAATAGCATTAATCGATATATTTTATGATCCTCGAGAATGATGAAGACTCAGCTTCCCGATGAAACGATGAATATGCCCAACACTCGGGAAGATTGCAAAATTTGTTATGGTTCTGAAGATATCTGCGGGAGACGAAATTTCATCAAGTTCCCTTAGAGAAAGAAATTCTAAGGTAAAGGTACCAATGATCGGACGGTTAAGGAGGGAGTCTCGCTGCGCGCTGACTTCGCATAAGTTTGACAACAATCAGAGAAAATTGCAAGTAGTTCTTGATGGCGTAAAAATCTGAAAAAATCATGTATACTAAAGGTACTGAGAAGATTAATTTTGCATAATAATAATTGCAAAATGTTATTAACAAATTCACCAAAAAATTAATTGGTTAAC
>JAPYZD010004583.1:0-11064 GCA_030522725.1 Ichneumoninae sp. B BG-2022a | reverse complement strand
CCATCCGGGAAGACATCCGGGAAGACATCTGGGAAGACATCCGGGAAGACATCCAGGAAGACGCAAGGAAATCCAGGCATTCATGAACAGCAGTGTACCAAGAGGAGGTAAAGTCGTTAACATCCCAAGTGTGTGCGTGTGCATGTCTGTGTTCGAGGAAGGGTACGAAGCTCGCTGGAGCGAATAAATATTCATGATTCACAAGATTATTACAAATAAACAACCGCCCATATATGAACTGGTCGATTTGAACGACGACGAAATTGACGGTTTTTTCTATGAAGAAGAATTAAGCGTTGTAGAAAAGAAAATTGATACGGAAGAATTTTTAATTTGGAAAGTCATAAAGACTAAAGGGAAAGGCCGTAATAAACAATACTTTGTTAGCTGGCGAGGATACCCCGAAAAATTCAATTCCCGGATTCCTGCAACGAATATAGTAGATAAATAGTAGTAAAATTAAAAATGAGATATCAATTTTACCTCGTGTTACCACGTAACAGTAGTATAAAGTTCTACCCCGACAATACGGGACACACTATATAACACAGCTTCCAAAGGAATTGAAGATGCCTGGAGAATGGGTCGTAGCCTTAACAGAAATTCAATTTCCACTATTTCCACAATTTCCACAATTCTACATGTAGATACAATGAATAAAGTTGATGGTGGGATGTCACCATTAACAGCCCTTAGTACCTATTATGAGTGGGTTAAGATTAACAACAACCTTTACTCCAAAAAGGCTATCATTTCGCTGGGCTCATTTACACTTCAGCTAGGATCTACATTAGATTCTACACCACAACCTGCTAAGAAAAAAGCTAACTATCACACTGAAGATGATACTGAAGATGATACTACCGATACCGTCACGCGAAAATATACGAAGCATCCGTGTTACGATCACGCTAAAGTCTATTTCGCACAGTCCCGTTTACCGAGATTTCTCGATTTTTGGAGCGAGGTTATTGCCCCGGAAGCTGACCAGTACGCGAGTTCCTATACTCAATTCGATAATTCTATAGTTCGTGCGCCGCCGGGCGCTCTTATTTTCGTCTCTCTGTCGCCGAGATGTCAGTCAGCGTGAACCGCTTCTCGCGATCACATCTTTGTTACCGCCTTACCAGTTATTAAAGTTTATATATTTTATTGCACCGTTAACTGCCGTTTATTTATTTATCGCTTAACCCCTCACCCGCTCTGGCTCACCTGCGCAAATCCACAACAATCCGAAAACTCACAAACTTATAATTCCTGCTGGTCTCTACGCCAGTGTAAAAGCACTAATCGATACCATTAATAAAACGGATGTATTTAAAGATCATATCCACCTTGCATATAATATATAAGCTTCAAATGAGTACCTGATAGCTGCCTTATAGATAAGTGTGTACTTCCACATGTTATATATCTTGACGATAAAGTCTCTAAAGCTTTAGGTTTCGAACCCGTAAAAATTATGGATATTCATAAACAATCGATATCTATCGCAAATTATCCTGACAACTTATCGCTATCGCTTCCCGATAAACTATTCGTATATACGGATATATGTGAAAAGTATATAACCGGCGATGCTCAGACACCTCTGTTACGTATCGTACCTGTAGATAATATAAATTACATTTATGGATCTACGCAAACTAAATCATTCTCACCGCTAATTTATATACCCTTATTACGGACTGAATTAGGCACGATCGAGATAGATATAAGGACCGACACAGGTAAACCAGTACCATAACAGAGTGGAACGTGGACCGCTACATTATATTTTAAGCGTGTACGATAGAATATATCTCTATGGATCGGTTTATTGATCATTATGAGAGCCAGGTCGGCGGCGGTGTTGATCGTGTTTTCATTGGTGCTCCATATCAACGAGGACATGGTCTAGGAAGCTTCCTCAGTGGCTTATTTCGACACGCATTACCATTACTAACTCGAAGCGCTTGCCCAGTCGGAAAAGAAGAGTTACATGCTGGTATGAATATGTTGGGTGATATTTCCCACAATACTCCCTTCAAAGATTCGTTTAGAGCCCATATGACCGAGAGTGGGAGAAATTTGAAGCGCAAGGCCGACGAAACATTTGAGAGTCTCATGAAGGGTTCTAGATATAAAATACAGAACCGCTCGCCGTAGCATCATTCGTTGTTTGGTCATGCAAGTCCTCACATTGGTACTCCTACGCTTAGAGCCTTAAAATATACTAAAATTCGTAAGCCTAGAAAAGCTACGAAGAAAAAGAAAAAAGTTTCAACCGATAAACGTAATAAGAAAAAGGGACGTAAATCAGCAAAGGCTAAGAAAAAAGCAACGAGAAAAACTAGAAAAACAAAAATTGTTAAGCGTAAAAAACGCATAGTTGCAGATATATTTGGATAATTAACTAAATAAAATGTCTTTCTTACACGCGCACTCTTGCGAGTGCTTGAAATCAGAGCTGGATTTATTCACTCTTCCACCAACGCAGTTAAGTATCGAAGATTCTCAAGGAATTCATTAGAAGCCCATTTCTTCACTGACAGATGCGTGTGCGTGCGAAAATACGTTTCAAAACTGCTTTAACGAGTACTGTAAATTGTATTGCGTACTCGGAATTCGATAATGTCGTCGAGATCGACGCATCCTTATAAGTCATGGTAGACTCTTCGGGGTGAGTCTGCGTGCTTAAATAATTCTATAAGACTAGTAAATATTATTATATTATAGGGATTGTAAGGTTTTTTATTAATAAAAAATATGTAAACACATAATTAAGCGTATTTATGTTTTCATTCAATTTTTTATCTCTCGAAAGCCTCTACCAACTCCAGCAGCTCATCATCATTTTTTACATTATCATATACTTTTTCCGTCGCTTTCGACTCTTCTACTACTTTTTCTTCTTCTTCGTATCCTGTGCTTCTTCTGGCGTTTTTGGCTTTTCAGTGTCGATCTTTTCGCTGCGCCGTGGATGGTCCTTATGAATACATTGACAGGCTTATTGTAACAAGAGGAATGTACATACTGTGGGATTTTCCTATACCGAACAGGCCGACGACGTCGTGACGGGGACGGAAAATTCAATAAATCGTATGCTTGTCTATACTGATTTGATACGAACAAATATACTTTAATCTGAGGACGACGATTCGCTATCACGCTCGGTTTAGCCGGAGTGCTCCTCTCCTCACCCTTACAAAAATAATCACAATCCGGATCTCACTCCTATTTGACTATCTCCTCTCGAATCTATACACATTACAAAATAAAAAGGAAACAAGTCTTTCCGTACAATTCGCGGTCTACAGACCCGTACACTACGTTACTTTTACACAAGACGCGATCCTAACAAAAAACTAAGATTAATTTTATTCGCTGCGGTATCAGCAGCCACGGAATGGACTGTATATACAGTTCGAATCTCTCAAATACAGAATGGGGCTCGCGGGCCTTGAACTCGGACTGACCGCAGGCAGCAATCGTGTGTCCGCGAAACAAACACACAAAAAAAAAGAAAACAAAATATTGATACGGTTGATCCTGGATATGGGCTTTGAACCGCCCTTACACCTGTTCAGGTCTATGATCGGAACGGCGACAGCGAATTCCTCGACCCAACTGGCGGCAGGGCCACTATAATCGATACATACGTCGATTTTAGGTGGAGACTCGATGTCTTCGTTTCTTCACGTTCGGGCGAAATCGGCGATTGGATGTTCAGCGATGAATCCTGGTCGAATAGCCGAGATATTCTCGGATGCGTGGCCCATTCCTGGTGATACGAATTTGCGTGAGGATCCGTCCGACAACGGAGGCAAGCCGACGTGCCGGAGTGACGTCCCGATTGACGATCTTCTGGGTACGGTCGTCAGCACTCGGCCGACACAATAATGGAGTATTACAAATACCCAGTCGTCTTACTGGTGATGGCACTTGTAAAATAATTCTAATTTACGTTCGCGCTCGGCGACGATCAACTGCCCCGCAGAGCTCACAAAGGGGCCAACCGGCCAAACACAAGAACACTCTTATCAATTTCGCCGCAACGAGTACACGTGTTGCTCCTATTCGAGCGAGGCGACGACTGGGGCGAGCGTTGCGAGTCATGCGCCCACGAGGCGGAGCAATCGATCTCTTATTGGTCGCGAAAGATCGTGCGGTTCCGGCGCTCCGGGTAGCGATGGATCCTAGACAGATGGCGCTCGAAGTGTCATCCCCAAACGCGGGTTTAGAATACTGTAACGTTTCACTTCTGGAGGCTCACAATCCTGCTCCACAAGTGACGCTATGTGAGTTTTTTGCTCACTTTTATATGTGAGGAAAGGTGCTGCAGAGAAAATAACTCATTGAATTATTTGGGCTGAACCCTTTTATTATGATTATTATTATTTTATTTATTTGGGTGAACTACACTCAGACTGATATGAATTTGAAGATGGTCTTTTTAGTCCGTGGCTTCTGTTGGAGATGTTAACTTCCGCGCGTTAAATGGTTTTTTTTTTTGGGTTTAGGGTTTTTTTTCTGACGAAAAAAAAAACCCTGACGAAAGCGGATGCCGATGTTTCCAACGACGGTTGCCGATGCTGTCGTGGGGTGATCCGTCGTTCTTTCAATGACTCTCCGTAACTCGAGCCTTATCAGTCCACCACGAGACGGAAGCGGTTACCGATGTCTCCACAGGAGGTCGCCGGCGCTGTCGTAGAGTGATAGGTCGTGCGAACACAATGCTATTCGTTAACTTTATTCCTATCGAGAAAGAGACGAGACGAAAGCGGTCACCGAGGTCTCCCAGGGTAGTTGCCGGCGTTCGTGTTAGAAGGAAAAAACGGAGACGCAAGCGTTCGCTAAGGTCTCCCAAAGCAGTTGCCGGCACTTGTTTCTTTGAGGAGAGGGTAACCCAGATGAAAGCTGTCGCCAATGTCTCCAAAGGCAGTCGTCGGCGCTGGTGTTCGAAAAGCTGTATGGAAAGAAAATATTAATTTACACAAGCCGATCCAACAGAAACGCACGGGTTAATATTGAAAGGGTGGGCACTTCCCACTGGTCCGCCTTGTCGATTGCTCCGATGAATTCCGTGCTAGCAGCCGTGCATGGATTAGAGAGGCTTCCGATCTGGAGAGCTGTCCGATCAAGAGTGCATTCTGGCTCTCGGCACCGGCATTTATACCTGTCCGCAGTTTTGCACACGGCTCTGCTCGTGGCCCTTCCCGTGCGTCTGTGACGCACGCGGGGTTTCGGCGGCTCGGTCAGCGACCGTGCGCACGGCGTTTTGGCGGCTCGATCGGCGGGTCGATATCCGCGGGATCGCACTTCGGGTCGGTACGGAGGGGAGCGTGGCTCTACGATACCATCTCAATACATATGTATATACTGTAACGTGGCAAAATTGGGCCACGTTACTTAAGAGAAATAAACGGCCAATTTTCCGGATATATAGGATAGCCAATTTTCCGGAAATTTTATTAGTCGACGGCCTTTCGTCGTCCGTCGCAGCTCAGGGGTGGCTCCGCCGGGGCAATTAAGATTAGGAATTTATTTTATTAACGGCATTCGAATTTATTTTATGTAATCCTGGGCGGTCGAGGGAGCCCGCGACGAGGAATCCCGAGAGGAACAGCCGCCGAGAGCAGCTTTACCGAGTCGTCGTCGCTTAAAGCATAGTCCTTGCCCGGCTGTCTGAGTCGCAGAGAAATCACGGATCCGGGGAAAACATATTTCCGGATCGGAGCCAGTCCCGAGGACATTGTCGGGGACATCGGCACCGCCTTGGAAGAAGATCATCGCAATTCATCAGAGGAATAATAATCTTCGCCTCATTGGCGTGAATCGGCATTCCAAATTCGCCGCCGCCGTATCGAGTACCTTTGCACGACGATGCGAAAGTGTGAGCGATTAGGCCGGGTAGGGATAGGCCAACGAGAGCGAGAGCGTTCGGCTACTCGGGGCAATCTTCGTTGAGGTGGGATGACGAACGGAGGGGCGTGTGGGCCATCTTTTCCCGTATACCGAGGGGGAACGAGACACAAGGATGAATTCGTCATCCAGCGTTTTCTGAGGCCTGGCTCGTCTACCGCGGTACCGAACGGATGAGCTTGTCCGTCCCAGGGACCGTATCTTTTTGTTGTTTGTGTATCGAGTCATTTGCCGTTTTTCCGGGAGAGCGCGGTCTTCAAGGCCGCCGCGGGAGCTAACGGGTTGACTTCTCCGACGCCCGCGACATCCGAGACATTGCCATACTTTTATTCGTGCCGTTGCGTTCGGGTTGTTTGTTTAGTAGAGATTCGCGTAAGTCACCCCAGGATCGTGCCCACGGGGATTGCCGTAGGAGTATTGTCGTTACAGGCAGTTCGCCGGCGGTTCGTGAACGCTAAGTTCGGTTGTTGGTTATTTATTTAGCTCCGAGTCATTTGTCTGTACATTTTGGGTATTGTTTGCGTCTCGAGCCGGCCGTACCGAGGACCGCCCGCCGCGACTTTCATTATGTTTGTGTGTATGTGAGAGAGGCGTGAAGCGAGATCGCGGTTGTAAAGAGCGAGAGTATTCCCGAGTTATCGGGATTTTGTAACGCGTGAGCCGACGAGTGTGTGTCGGCCACGTCCGAATTAGTTTGCGAGCGGTTTTCCTCCGGGCTCGCCCAGTTTCCTCTCAGTCGAGTCATTTTCTGTTCTTTTCAAGGATAATAAATAGTTTATTTCGATCACGTCATAATTTTATTTGTAGAGAATATCTGACTCGTGCAAGGTGTAGTAAAATAATGGGGGTGATTGAAGGGACTGTTTACGTCACTTTTCTTCTCAGCTATTTGTAAGCAGGCGTCTCAAGGAGTTGAGCCATTACAGGACCAAAAGAAAAGTCAAACTGACGAATTTGAGGCGCACCCCCGCTCATCCCCTCCATCGCCAAAATCTCGCAGATGCATCTGCACCGCTCATTGGTAGTACATACCGATCCTTTGACAGTAACGCTTGTACTTACTGGACCTTAACATTTTTCACAAAAATGGACTACGTCATCGATATTCAAGGGTTTTACGACAAGGATGACTGATTCATTGCTAAAGAAGTAGCTGTCGTCACTCTTGATAAAGAGTATTTCGGGCATTGGATCACCGCTCCAGGATACTTTTTCACGGCTCTCCCGAGATCAGTGAGCGCGAAAAATAATTGGACTACTCGTCATCATCACGGTTTGGAGTGGTTCGAAGGGGACGTAGGAGTCAGAACACTACACGCAAATATCCGACAGATCACACGAGCTGCCTGAACCCTTTACACTCGCGGGCACGAAAAGGCAAAATATCTGCAAAATGTTACGGCACGTGAAATAAAAAACCTTGAGGAAATGGACTGTCCATCATTCAACGATCTACTTTCTTCGGCGCAAGTCTGTCTGCATCACGGCCTCTTAAACAGACCGGAGCTGTCTTGTGCCTTAAACAACACTACAAAATTAAATGAGTGGTTTCTTCGCGACGTACCTCCTACAGACACGCGGATACAGCAGTTTGACTTCTCGCCTGAACTTGTGAATCTGAAGAAGCCACGTGACCGAATTTTTGTCCAATAATTGTTACGTCAAAACTGTCGATGTTTTTATTTCGCTGAGTTTTTACACAACTATTGCTCCGTTTATATTAACACTCTCTGGTCAGAACGATGAGAATCGATCTTTACCTCACCCGGTACTAATTACGGTAACAACTGCCCATTTTTAAGCCTAACCTTTAAGCCTAATCTTAAAATGTTTATTTTTAAAAACCTAAAAAATAAAAAGGCACGCTCTTTAGAGTTGGAATAATAATATAAAAAAACGGAGATAAAAATGAGGGGTCGAGGGTCTGAGCAAGGTCGAATCGGCATGGAATATTCCATACCCCATTTATTTATGACTTCGCCGACATGGTCTCTAATATCATATAACTTTCTTCATATAATTTTCAATCAATTTACTATTATAAAATCTTATAAATGCATTTAATTCTGTAATGATGACGTTACTACTACACATTTTTCTTTCTAGCTATATGTAATATTCTATTCTATGTAGGCATGTACATGATTCGGAGCACGCGTCGATGGCCGAGCGAGGCCGCGTTCGGCGGGCTGTCACCCGAGACTCGACGTGCTCATGGAGAGAGCACGTCGCAACCCAGGCCTCTCACTACGGGAAAAAATTATAAGTGGTCGCATGCCAGTAGCCCACGCTAAAGTGTACTACGCCGATAGGTGGTCACCACTTACGAGACCTTTCTCACAAACGAAATGCTGTTCGATTAGTTTATAAACGACGCATGTACATATGGCAATATTAAATCATAAATTAAATGTATTAAGTTTGAATAATATTGACTAAATAAAAAATTATTCCCATTCAAGTTCGTCGACATGCGGGCCGAGTACGTGATGTCGCAGATCTTTTACATCCTCGCTAAACTTATCGACTCCGATAAGTTTGTCAGATTCTAGTACTGATTACGTCAGTGGCAAGGAGATTTAGTAAAAATTTATAATGACCATGATAATAGATGTAACAACTTGCAACGTCAAAATTGGAGTGAACATGTATGAAATTTTATTTTTATTTTACTTACCCACAATATCATGGTCGACGAACTGACCCCATTGCATTAGCATATGTGTTACGGTAGCTTGTGATATATCTCTGTCTTCATGAATAAAAATCGAAATGTCTCTGGGGCTTGGCAGAGGATGACCATGAATGGATCTCCTAATATTTTGTATTCCATCGTCATAGGCTGGAGGCAGAAATCTGAAACGATGAATATGGTGATAGACGAGCTGATAGATCTGTATCAGAATTGTGAATAGTCGCTCTCATTATCCATTTTAGGCACTCACTCTTTAGAGAAAAGTGCCTATTAAAATCCTGTAAAATCCACTCTTTAGGGGGAAGTGCCTGTATATGCCTATAATAATAATGAACAAATTTTCGTTTGACTTATATTTATTTATAATTAGCTTTGTTCGCGACATTACCGCTCTCGTGGCGGAATTAAGATTCGTCGCTGGTTCGGAGCACCGCGGACTCTCGCCCCCTCTCCCTACGGGTCACTGGCCCATCGAAAGGACAGCAGTATCCTATCAGCTACCGTGTCGCGCGCACGCGTCACGGCTATCTATCGCTCAACATCTTGTTTCACTCAACTCACTCACACTTATTAAGTTGCAATAAATACGTTATTATTGTTACCGTTACCATCGCGTGCTATTTATTCCGGCTAACCTTCCACAACCCTTTCCTCTGCGCTATAGCGTCACGTTACCGGCGTTATCACGTAACATTTTGGTCCTTCGAGCCGGTTCGGGTTTTGGAAGTGCCGCGAAGATTGCTTACCATCGTTGCTCTCGCGTGTGCATCAACGATATCACGTCGCCAACGTGAGCTTTTCCGCGCTCCGCGAGTGTTGGAAAAGGGACAAGGACACGGAACATTAATCTCCGAGATTCGAATTCGGTGGCAGCGTCGCAGCGGTTTCTCAGCCGTTCGTGAATCTCTCGATCGAACGGTGATAGTTACTAGGTGAGGGGACAAACTTTGTCAACAAAGTGCGAGTGTGCGGGTCTTAGTCGCGCTCTCGCTCGTGTACCGGGATTCGCCGTGCGCTCTCACGGTGCGATCACGCCACGGCGGGCGGGGTCGTTGACCGGCGCTCGCGCTTCGCTCGCGGCTTTCGGCCGTCCGGCCAAACATCACGAGGCGGGCGGAATGTTCGCGACATTACCGCTCTCGTGACGGAATTAAGATTCGTCGCTGTTTCGGAGCACCGCGGTCTCACGCCCCCCTCTCCCTACGGGTCACTGGCCCATCGAAAGGACAGCAGTGCCCTACCAGCTACTGTGTCGCACGCACACGTCACGGCTATCTATCGCTCAACATCTTGTTTCACTCAACTCACTCACACTTATTAAGTTTCAATAAATACGTTATTATTGTTACCGTTACCATCGCGCCTGTGCTATTTATTCCGGCTAACCTTCCACAACCCTTTCCTCTGCGCTATCGCGTCGCGTTAGCGGCGTTATCACGTAACAAGCTTGCATTTCATATATTGTAACACAGCTATTTTCAGCCGTTATGCACCGGCTCATTCGGGTTCGCACAAGGCCACTCCGCAGAGCCTACTACTAAGAAAATACCTATTTAAAATTTTATTTTGAACATAAAATTTCATATACGCGGGAACATTGAGGTGAGATGTCTATCGAGAAAATTCGCCAGAAGCGCCAGAGAATTAGAAATATCAGGAGTTTCGCTCGAAGCAGGAGGCTCATACTTAGTAAGCCTACCTCTCTGCTGTAAAAGTCGCACAAAAGAACCGCAAGATTAAGAGATGATCATAATTCCCGTAGAATCGACAATTCGCCGTGATCATCATGCATTTTACGTCCTGTAAATGTTCGGTCAAATTCATTGACGCACCGAGATAAAAATCTATGAAATTTAGTAACATAATAATAGTCACCAGAGAGTTGTAGAAAAATGCATGTACAGTGTGACGCGGTATTTTTTTTGGACGCGTCGCAGAACCGCGTAAACTTGAAAAAGTAAAAATGGTACGCCAAGTTCTTAAAACGTTCAGAAAATATGTTTATGGAAAAACCTCTTAAAAATAAAAAAATCTACCAAAACAGATGTTTATCCGAACAATAAAAAAAATATGTGTATCAAAATGTAAAAAAAAAAATCGAAAAAAATCAAATCAAACCAGCCAAGTAATAATACAAAAATCTAAAAAAAAAATAAAAAATGTAAAAAATCTTGAACAAAGAAAACTTGGCGTGCCAGTCTTTTTTCCAATCACTGTCGTATGTAGTTCATTCAAAAATTATATTAAAAAAAAACTGGCACGCCAAGTTTTTTTTGTTCAAGATTTTTTACATCTTTTATTTATTTTTTTTAGATTTTTTGTCCTTGAAAAGTCGAAAATTATCGCGTTAACTCACGCACAATCGGAAAATGTTGGATCGATTGCTGATCGCGATCATCGTACACAAGAATCCACCGAACGAATGTGTTCGGAATTAAGCGAACTGGAAAGCTTGGATAGCCATT
>JAPYZD010004582.1:0-19731 GCA_030522725.1 Ichneumoninae sp. B BG-2022a | reverse complement strand
TACATAATATTTGTACATTAAATTTAATATACTGGTTTATGCATAAAAGCTTCCAATATCGGTACATTAAATTTACAATTTTTTTTAACAGTGTATATTATTTTGGAGTTGCAGTTTTAATGTTGTGTTATTTTAGAGTGTTTTATTTTTTTTATTTAGCTGACCAGAAAGAGGGTGTTTCGGACCGAATGTGGAACGAAAGGGCTGCCGACTGATAGAACTGGCGAAAGCACATCGACCGGCGAGAACGTTATCGTGTTCGATGAACTTCCGCACTCTCGCGGCCTCAGGTGCGCAACGCCCAAAACGCTCTTCGCACACCGTACGGACAAGTATAAATTTCGCGCGCATAATCCACGAGCCTCTGTTTCTGGCAGGTGTAGAACAGGAGCGAGATAAAGAGGAATAGCTGTCGGTGGCCAGAGTCGGAGTTGGAAAGCGTTAGAGTGAAACTTGCGCCAAAGTTGTTCGCGATGCCGGGTCGTGCCGGTAGCTCGGGGCTCCGCCCGACGCGATTCCAAAAGGAATACACGAGCCTCGACCACCTAATATGCCGGTAATCATTGAGGCGGACATCCGTGTGGCTGTTTTCGAAATGTTCGGCTCGTAACCCGAGCGAAATAGAAAGATGAAGTTACACAGTGGCAGGAATGTGGCGGAGTGCGCCAAACTTGGTGGATTCGTGGCGCACGGAAGGGCCGGGCCCATCCGGAGCAGCGTCAGCGAATCGCGGGGCTGTTGGATCATGCGGCTTGTCAGCCCCGGAACCACGCAGAGTCCACGTTACAATCTGGCTCCCGGTTACGGCGTCGAGTTTCGACACTCGCTGCTGTTTCAATAGCATCGACTACTCGAAAATCGGTCTCGCCGGATAAGCGCTCGTAATACCGATGGAAATGAATTGTTCGCCCCAACGCTGATGCGCGCTTCGAGTTTCCTCTCCGGCGTTGCGGGCGAAAAGCATCGCTCCGAGTATCATCGAATATCTGCGCGAGCGGTTTGTTCGAATCAGAATTCAACGGCACGACGAACGCTGCGACGGCTCTCGGATCGGATTTCGTTAATTTACTTTTGGGAAATTTGGGAAAATTAGAAAATAACTCCAAACATTCCTTTTGTACGTGCTCGACTCTCGCCCGACGGCGACGTTGCTGAATAAAATCTGTGTGCGGCAATGCGGGGCCGAGGGCTCCTCCCTCGCTCCGTGAACTTTCGTCGCATTCCTCGCGCGAATTTCGGCTGCTGCACACGAGATATTTTCCTCGGTGCTGCGCTCGGAGAGGGACGCAAATTTAGGTGGGCTCGCGTAGTTCGCAGCACAGTACTGTCGTCCGTAGGAGCGATGCCGCAGAGTCGAGAGGAACGGAACACGAGAGCACGGACGAGGAAGAAACGGCGCTGCGACGTTTCGGCGAAGGAAAGTTGGCGCCGGCTTTAGCAACCACCCCCTTTGGGTTGACAGGATCCGCAGCGAGCGCGGCACTTCCCTTCACCCTTCGTACTTCCTCCTCGCCCGACGTGCACCGAGCGCAATGTGCGCTTCGCTCGGCACGGCTAGAGGCGTCGCGATGGCGACGCACTTCGTCGCGGCCGCGTGTGCCGCAAGATACAATTGCAGGCATTTGCGTATACTGGGTGAGATTTCGACAAGTCGGAATTTTCATTTTCATTCATCGAATACAATTCCTGGAATTGATGGAAGACAAATGAAAAATTCATCATCGAGAACACATTCCGCATGTCGAACAGATAGTTTTCGATACACCCAGAAAAATAATTTATTTGGCGGGCAACCGCAAATAAATATTTGTATTGATTTAAATAAATATTTATTAAAATTCAATAACTATTTATTGAAATTAAATAAATATTTATTTCAGGGGCGCCAGTAAAATAAATTATTTTTCTGGGTGTATAATGCAACGTCCGACGGAAATAAAAAAGGAAGAACTATTATAAAAAGAACCATAGCCGGAATATTTATTGCTTGGAATGATATTTCGTAACGTTACGTAATGTGCGCGCATCAGTTCGTTCCGAATTCCCCAAGAAGACTGTCGGTGAAATCTACGACCGTTTCTTGGTCCGTCAAATATCAAAACGTCAAATCTTTCACCGAGGATAAATCGCCTGTCCTGTTGCGCGTAGGATATTCGTTGCCATATGAAGATTTTCCATTGATTATCGTTATCATCGGTAATGTTCCATTTTGTGATGTGTGATACTATAATTATGTATTTTAGGTCGCTACGGAACTACCCTGTATATACTTTGAGTCTGTGCTTGGGGGAACGGGAAGTGCGCGCAGAAATTGCAATCGCGGCTGTACAGAGAGCTCCAGTGCCTTTTCGCGTCAGACACAGCCGTCGCAGAACTAACCGTGTAATTACTACTTAATTATAAAATACATTGCACAGATGTACCCAGGTCTAGACGGTTGCGCGCGTTCGCATTACCGACACCTCCCTCTCGGCATTGATATCCTCGCCGACAGTCTTGCCTCCAGAGTATCATGGAGCCCTTTCGTCTGCATCCACCTTCATACTCGCTAACGTGACTTTGTAACTCGAGTATCCGCGGGATTCGTACGGATGTGGTTATCGTGTGACAACACAGGAAATTCAAGACCAATCTCATAGAAACTAGTGGGAATACGTGTTTTCAGTAACCGTCTGACGGTAAAGCAGCATTGTCCATTGCAGTAGACGACTCCGTAAGTTGCGTGCTCGGGAACCAAGCCAATTAGGCAAGATTGGATAAGTTGGATTTCCGAGTATCTACTTCAGTAGATGCCCACTCTCCCATTCCATACAAAAACTTGGAGCAGGTGTGGTTTGATAGGCAGGTAAAAAATGGAAGGGACATTTCGTCGCCCCACGATGCGGGCAGGTGGACTCCCAGAAAAGGCCAAACCAACTTGTCCAGTCGGGCTTCATCCAATTTACCCAGTCGGGCTTTATCCAACTCACCCTGTCGGGCTTGATCCAACTTAGCCAGTCGGGCTTTATCCAACTGTACTTTACTTTAGCCAACTTATCCGGTCGTGGTTTATCCAATTTTTCTGGACATGGTTTATCCAACTTATCTGGTCGCGCTCTGTCCAACTTATCTGGTTGCGCTCTGTCCAACTTATCTGGTCGCGCTCTGTCCAACTTATCCGGGAGTGCTTTGCCCAACTTATCCAGTCGTCCTTTGTCCAACTTATTCAGTCTTGCTGTGTCCAACTTACCCTGTTGTGCTTTGTCCAATTTCTCTGCTCGGTAAAACTTATCTGGATGCAACTTACGCACTTCGTACTGTAATTGCAATTGAATAAATTAAAGACTAAAAAAAATATGGCGAAGACTAGATATCTACTGCCAGGTTTAGTGAAATAAAAATGTTTCCTTGATGAACGGAATTAAATGCTAGGTCTGCGATTTCATCGAACTCTTCCAATAGATCGACTACCCGTCCGATCGTTTAATCGTAACCTCTGCCCCGATCAGCTGAAGTTGACGACGACCGACATTTCACGATTTCTTTTTAAGCTGCCACTCGAAGCTCTCCAACATTTTATATTCGTTGAAAAACCGTGCGGCCCGTAGTATGGGTGGAGAATTTTCGAAGAAGTTTTGACCATTTCAGACCGTCCGGCGGAGGGAGCAATATTTTAGCCGGTGTCGATCAACGTTCGACGAATTAGCGGATCCGTCTACCTGCTGACCGGAAAATAGACGAGCAACGATAACGCGAGCTGGCCCTCATGGGGTAGAACAAATCCGCGCACTATCCACTCTTTCTTCTCCTTCCCTGCCCAGCAGAGGTTACGACCCATGAAGAAAAAAAATGGATTACAGTTTTTGTTACCGACCGAGTCCGGGCTGGGTGGACGGCGAAGGTTGCGCATCGCCTTAAGCGCATTATCTACGCCGCCGCAAACTCACCCGCGGTCTCAAGAGCGTCGTCCGTCGGCTAGATGCGTCTGCTCTTTATATTTTATATACCGCATAAAATAGAATGTGCACGCGCGGAGCTTTGAGAAAAGAATGCGAGAGGCGGAGATAAGCGCGTACAATCTTCGAAGCGAGGTCAACGACTCGGCAGTTCCAGGCGCGTCGCCTTAATTTTCCAAACTTCTTCAGACGCGAGAAAATTTCTTCATTGAAGTCGCATCTTCGAACGGCGCTTACCCTATGCGGCAAACGAGAGAAAAAAACGGTATCTAAATTCTTGCGGGCGAGTCGAGAAACTCTCAATCCTGCGAGTCAACTGAGAGACGCTCATAATTTTTTTTTTTATAAATATGGTTTTTTTGCTTCCATGAACAACTTTCGCCAGTCGCTTTCGTGCCATCTTCCCATTGGCCACCTCCGGCGACTGATTATTGGATTATTATAAAATGCACGACGAACTACCGCTCTAAGTGGATAAAGCGCGGCGGAAAAAATCCCGGGTACCGAGAGACGAACGAACTCCGATGAGGAGGAGGAGGAATAAAATAAGAATGCAGGAAATAAGATGAGTGGCGAGCGGAACCAGCGCCGAGTTTTCATCCCACTTCGTTCCAGACTGACTCGTTCAGCCACGCTCGTTATATTCAGACGCAGCACCTCGTACGCCGAGATATATAAGTTTCTCTTTAATCCCATTATTCTCCCAAGTTCGTCGGAACTTAGCCTCGGGTAAAGTTGTTGCTCGGACAAATCCGAGATACGAAGGCGCTCCGGGACTCGAGGAGCGCAGCGGGAAGAGCGCGCCGACGCTCGGAATCCTCGGAAAGTGTAATAGAATAGAATTGAAAAATATATTTTAAAAAAAGAAGCTAGAGGCAGAAATCATAAATTGGACGTGGTCTCTTCTTTCATATGGAAATTCGTGGAGTTAAGAAAAGAGCTCGTTGGCGGAGGTTCGCTGGCTGTCTACTATATGATAGTCCCAGGCATTCTTTCCCGCAACTTTCATTCTTTTACTCCGCCGGCTATAGTCGCAAAAGTGCAAAATTCACTCGGTGGTTTCTTCGGTCGTGGCTGTCGGCAATGCGAGTTGTATTTTTGCCCTTTTATTTTTTTAATACCGCTCACCCCCCCCTCCCCCCCACCCTTGAGCCGCGGAGGTGGGCTACTTGGACTTCCGGACTGGGCGCAAATTCCGTCTATATTCTTTCCCTCTTTTCCTCGTATTTTTCATTGCGCAACCCGCCTCCCCACTCCAATGCCGCTCCACTGGCAACCCTCGTACCAGCGACTCGTTTCCTCGTTTTCTACTGCGTTACCCTTTTATTTCCACTTAAAGGCCATTCATATTTAAAGCTGTATCCGCTCGCCGGGCAAGGATTTACCGAGCTGCGGGGACGCGGGCGGCCTCGCCACCACCGGTGTTTCGCGGCTTAAAGTATGTAAAGCAGTAACCAGCGCACTGGGAAAACGCACCGCGGTAATGGAATCGCCAATCTGAATTATAAAACGAAGTGCGCGGACGTCCGGAGCTTTCGCTCGCCGATGGAGAAACAATTTCGCGATGTCGAAACTTTCTCAACGATCCGGCCTGGTCATCGTATTGTGGCGAACTTTCGATAAAAATAATGCTCCGTTCATCAAGCGGAAGTAAACTAATCGTGAGAGTCGAGCATCATGCGCGAGCTTTAAACGGTTTCAGAACATTTTTTTCTACTCGCATGCATAGGCTGTAAAAAAGTTTTGTTATGAACTCAATTAACGGTTTCCGAAGTCTGTGAGATTTGAAACATGTGTGCATTGCAATTTTACAGTGAAATTTGTATTTCTAATGAGCATTTTTGTAAATTTCATGTACCGGGCTGGAAGTTTTTATGCAAAAACTGGTACATTAAATATAATGTACAATTGTCATGAATAATTAATATACCTTTTCACTGAAATTGAAGTAAATTATTGAAATTGAATTACTTTCAATGTAAAATTTAAGTGAATTAATAAAAATAAAGTATTTCCAATATTTATAATACACTGAACATTAATTGTCCATCAAAATTGTAGATGAAATTTAATATACCAGTTCTTGCATTAAAACTCCCAGTCCGGTACCTTAAATTTACAATTTATTTTAGCAGGGAGCATCGTACACAGACAGATAGATAGAGTTTTTAATGGTACTGGGTTAAATCACCTAAGTGTAGATTTTTCTTAGTGTAGTTTTTTTTCATAGTCTAAATCAGCAAAGTGTTTGAATGTGTGAATGAGTGTGAAATAAATCAGAGAGGGTGTGAAAGTGTGCGTAGTGTACAGTAAAGTGATTCATAATATAGATTAATATAGATTAGATATAGATTATAGATTAGATAATATAAATTACCGATTGTGTCACACCGCAAACGAATCGACTTGCAAGGTAGTGTGAATGTCTATTCGGTGCATTTGTTTCTATACTTGGCTGCGAGACTCGTACGTATCGGCCGCGCCGTCCGGGCCGAGGAAGGTACGTTGGCCATCACCTCGGGCCAAAGTACGTCTTGGAGTTAAACTCTTTCGCCTATCTTACGGGCTTATAACCCGGGAAAGATAGGACACCCGAAGCGACGAGGCGTGCACCCTGGGATCGGGTGTATTTCCCCATTTTCATGGTATGCTTCACGCTCTACATACGAATCTACGTGTTCCTCCGCTAGGATCGTACATAATATCCCGAGTCGCGGGCTACGATTACCTCTCTCTGTCGCGTGTACCGATTCCGTTGTACTATGTATACTATATATGTGTCCGACGTGCAAGGCCGATAAGGCGACCGGAAGATCCTCTGGCCTACATTACGTAGACTTTTACGTGCATGCACTGTATATTTATATATGGTATAAAGTACATCTTGCACATAGACTTTACACTGTATCCGGTAAGGAAGAGCGGGGTAAAATGGGACAGTGGGGCAAAACGGGGCGGAAAATCCGGATGCATCGATGGCCCAAAATGGCGCATGCAAAAAAACTTTACGTAGACTTTTACGTGCGTACACTGTATATCTACAAATGATATAAAGTATATTTTGCAGATAGAAAGTGCACTGTATCCGGTAGGGAAGACCGGGGTAAAATGGAACAGTGGGGCAAAACAGGGCGGAAAATCCAGATGCATCGATGAGCCAAAATACATCCAAAAATTATTGAAAAGTTGCGTTTTTCTCCACTGTCCCGTTTTGCCCCGGTGTCCCCTATGTGCGGTCGCGCATCGATGTGTGCGCAGAGTATGGAGTGTAAAATATACGAAGCTCCACAGTGTTTTCGCACTCGCGCCTTACTGATATGCCTCGACCGAAAGAGTACGCGGAAGTTATTCTCCTGGAATTTTTCCATATATCTTTACGCCCCGTACGGCGCGAGCACAAGGATCTCGCACTTCGCCCTCCCCGCACGGAATTCTCATGCTTCGCATCACGATTTAACAAGAATATCCCGGGATACCGTGACGCTACGAATAGCTTTCGTAGAGCTGCCTGTCAGGCTCCAAGACACGGGTAATACGAAAAAAAAATGAATCGCAGGCACGACGGCACTGGAATTTTTCGATACGCCCTGATTCCAATGTTTCTGAGAAATTTTCAATCTCTCGTGGTAATGTATGACAGAATTAGTGGTTGCCGGTGTATTTTATTTATTTATGTAATTTATCAGGTGTATCGTAGTACTTTACGCACGCTTAGGCGTGCGTAAAGTAAGATCGAACAAATGGGCACATGGGTCGGGTGTAAAATTTCATCGCGCACTTTGAAGGATCGACAACCATCGCTGCGTTACTAATGATAATCCACGGTACGTAGGCTTATAATTTTATATCAATGTCTGCGTTAAGAAGCTTATTGTCGAAATAAGCCTCTTACGGAAAATCCGCTGTCATCACCCGTGGCTCCTGCCCACGTTCGACACCCGAGTAAAAGTTTATTCCCGCACAATGTCTTTGCTTCGCATATTAATTATTAAAAAATAACGAAAACGCGGTCGTTTCGATTCGTTTCGACACAAAATTAATGCAGTGTTCGTCGATATTGTACCAGAAAATGTTGACAGCGCTGCCGGAGCGCGAGCTTCCGGTCGAAGGCGAGCATGTCATTTAATTCTTCATAAGCCTCGAGGAACTCTGCGAAGTTCCTCGAGGACGCTGCTGTGCAAGACACGAGCCCACGTCCCTCCCGTGGGAATGGTCAATACTTTGACTGCTCGGATTCGCTGCAAATTCGAGAAACGCCGAGGGTAGAGAATCCCGAAGCAACCTCGGCTCGCGACGAAGTTCGCAGTCGTGTAGCTCGCTTCTGCAGCTTGTGTGTACCTCCCTGTGTGAACACCCGTCGCTTTAGCGGACGAAATTTAATCCGGCGCCAGCTGGAATATTTAGTAGACTCTTACTATAAATGGGCTGCCCACGCGAAACCGAAATGCCATCCCCGAATACAGCGACGCCGGTGGAAGCGGCGGGTCGCGCGAGGGGGAGCGGCAAACACCGGGAAGCTAGATCCTGGCTGGTCGTGAGGCTAACGTGGCTTGACAATCTCCAATCTCGAGTTTAAACGCCCTTGCCAGCTACCCCGAACCGGGAGCGGTAGATCTCTCTCGGCTGCTTCTCGCTCCGCGGCACGCCGAGCTCTTCCACCGCGAGCCTCATAAATAGGCCAGCAGCGAAGCACTGTTACAAATTCAAGTCGGAGCGGATGAGGAATTGCAAGGTGGAGGAAAATGAGAGGCGGAGGGTAGAGCTCTTTCAACGAGAAATCGTCGCGTCCGATCAAATTTTTCGCAGCATTAATATATATGTATATGTATATATATTTATTTTTTTACTTTTTATTTTTTATTTGTACAGTTTAATATCGCTAACAGCAGCTCGCTGCCTGCCGGCCGAACAAAAAGCGATATGGAATCTACCCCTTCCCCCTCCACCGACCCGCTTCGCTCATTCCACGACCCCCTATCTGACCTTTGCCACGCGAAACGCCTTTTTTTGTTTCAGAAATCATATTGTCCGCATTGTACGGCGGGCGAACTTCTCACTCGTTCAGGTAACTACTGCGTGGCACACTACACAGTAAAAAAAGCTTGTATTTTTTCGTAAAACTTGTTGTGTAGAAATGTTTGCAATTTTTTATTTGTCGATTTTCGGGACGCACAATTCGAGTTTATTTCGAGTTTATTTACCATTCGAATTAAGTTTTACAAATGAAAGTACAAAGACAAAAAATGTTCTGCGTCGACATTTTTTTTCAACTTTCTTCAACATTACTTGAAAAGCTGAGTTCAACGAAAATGTATCGTCACGGAAATTTGCATTTGTGAGTTTGTGTATTTGCAAAAACATCGTTATCAATAGTTTCCTTGATTGAGAACACATGCAGCAATACAAATGGACATTAATAAATACACAACATTTCGGAACAATGTTGATAAATACACAACATTTTGGAAAAACAATTATGAAAATTTTGCACTCTTTTGACAAGCGTTCCGCACAGAAGCTCTACCTTTACTTCTCCGTTAACTGTAAAACCACCTTTTTATTTTACATTAAAAAAAATTTGAAATCTCAACTTTGCTCGCTAGAATTTGACGTTACTTAATTGGTTCGTCGAGGAATCTGAAAAACCTGGAACATATGCGGCTATCGACTAGACTTTCTTTATTTTATTTTTATTTATTTCAATTTTTGTAGTAAAACGTGTTGGAGTTTTTTTTTTATGGAACCGTTGTCAAACTTCCACCGCCTCCAACGTTGAACGCAACTCGCTACCGTGTATCTGTATGACGCCGTCGCGAGCGAGCACAATGCCAGCAAAAAAAAAAACCCCCAACAAAAGAGACCTTCGACTCCACATCGAAACTCGAGCCGCCGAAGCTTACACCTACACACAGAGAAGCCGCTCTCTGAATACCAGAGATTGAAAATTTATCGGCGGTATCCCCACCCTTTACCTTTTAGCTTTTTCGTTAACGAAATTTCTATAAAATTCAATTCTCCGTACACCGCGGAGAGGCGTATAACATTTTTTCCCGTTTTTTTTTCAGGGTTCCTACACGAAGATCGTACGAGGATAAAAAGTGTCGTTGAAAACTTTTTCGTTGTTGCAACTGTGTGCGCTCGCGCGCCACGCGCCGGAGTCTGCTATCGCCCCGCGAGAATCTCCTCCCTTTAACTCCGCTTTATCTGCCCCTCTTCCTTTTTTTTCGCCCCAACCCCTGTTCCACGATTTGCGCATTTTCGCGAAAACTTTTGCGGCTTAGTTCGCCGACCGGGACGTGTCGGCGACAGCGCGGCAAAGTACGAGGGTAAATTTTTCTCACCATCTTCTCGCGTCCCCTCGATGGTGCGAGGGTTGTCTCGCCCCCTTCGCCGCCTCGTTCTCCCGAGGACGAAGTTCGGGTGTTTCGAGGCTCGAGGCCGAGCGCGCTCCGGGAGTCATCGAGGAGCAAGGTCGGCCCCGGTCGCTTCACATACCGGGACAGTTTCGCCCGTGGCCCGCAAAATTGATCGAGTTGACCATTCGGAGGAATTTGATTCCGCGAACGAGTCCCCGGCTGGCTGTAAGTTCGCGTTAAGTCGACTATTGCCACTCGCTTTATACATAGGGTAGAGCGGGGCAAAATGGGGCAGCGGGGCAAAACGGGGCATGGGGCAAAACGTCATTTTTCAATAATTTTTGGATGCCCGAATTCGCCCCATCGATGCATCAGACTTTTCTGCCCCGTTTTGCCACCTTGTCCGATCCAAAAATTATTGGAAAATTCAGTTTTGCCCAAAAACCCCGTTGTGCCCCGTTGACCCATTTTGCCCCGCTCTTCCCTACATGCATGTAATTCTCGCGAATCGCGATTCCGTCCTTCGCCCCCCTCGCAAGTAGTAAAGACCAACTGCGGTCAGACGCGGGTAAAGGGCGGCAACGAATGCGGAGCCCTTCGCTGAAAGAGACATTCACCGCCGGCGAGTTTGCTCTAAAAGTTGAATCCACGTTGTAACAGTAAAAACCAACGGAACCAGAAGCGAAAGAGCCGGGCGGTGAAAGAGAGAAACGGAGGAAATGCATGAAACAAGGGGGGGGGAGGGGGGGGAGGGGGGGGGGGGGGGGGGGGGGGGGGGGGGGGGGGGGGGGGGGGGGGGTGCAAAATCTGGTAGAGAATTATTTGAGATCGCCAACGAGTTCTCTTTCTCGGGCATTGCCGGGGCGACAAAAGATCTTTCTACAAGCCAGGTAATTCGCGAACGCCGAGGAAACTGGCAGAGTTCCATCCAGCGCCGACCGGCGGGAAAGCTCCGCCAGCACTCTCGGCTCTCTTTTCACTCTGCCGACCCTCGTCGGCTTTCTCTCGGTGTGTTCTCCATCCGCCATCCTCCCCACCCACTTCCCACCGCTCCCCGCTCGCTGGTGCACTTTGTTAATCAAAGTCCTGCGGCCGCGCGGCGTGAAAAACCGACCGGTTGGGCGACACGTAATGGAATTGCGTGCCGAAATTTGGGAACTCGGCCAAATGCCTGACGCTTGCCATTCGGGCGCAGCATGGGAAACATAAGAGCAAACCTACCGGAACCCAAATATCGTCGAACATTGCCTCCCTCTACCCCCCCACCCTTGTTTTCCTCAACGCCGATAACAATCGCAGAACTACGCGCCGGTCAAAAATTGATGAACATTTATTAAACTCTTCACCTCATTGATAAAATTTTGCTCTCTGGACTGAGGATAGGGTTTCCTACTGTGACCAATATTTTCCTATGTACATTCAATTACTTACAATATAATTATGCACTGAGAAAAAAATTGGCTGGATTAAACAAAAGTCGCAACATACGTTCAAAGTTGTTATTTTTTTTGGTACGAATGAAACATTGTTTTGTTAAACGATTATTTGCTTCAATTTATTCGAAGTTTGTTGATCGAAACAAACATTTTTGTTGGACCAACCAAATACACATTTGAACGCATGTCACCGCGCCTTTGCTTAATCCAACCATTTCTTTTTCTCAGTGCGGTTGCAGCCATGATTTTTTTTTTCATCGTTGTAACTATGAAGTGCAGACGTTCCCCTTTGGAAACTTTTTTTTAAATAACAAGTCAGTATTGTTGCTTTTACAGTAGAACCTCACTTATCCGACCTTCGATTAACCGAGTTAATCGAAGCCCAACTTATCCGAGCCCTCTGCGTTAACCGAGGTGTAGGCTTCGATAATACGGAAAACTTGGAACATTTATGTTATCCGTGTTATCCGAGATTTCACTTATTCGACGCACCTTGGATAAAGACCAATTCCACTGTACCGTGGAGGCTCCACTGTACTGTGTAATTTTTCCTCAGCGAGGTATCTTTTTCATTTTTATTTTCTAAAGCGTGCAATTTCATGAAGCCGCGCTCAGCGTCCGTGTAGTTAAATTTCCGGAACAAGAACGATGACTCGACGTTTTTTCCGCCCCGACGATCGCCCCATCACCCTCCGGTTCGGCGAAGCCTTCGTTATGGGGCAAAATTTTCCAAATAGTTTTAAGCTCACGCCGATAGTTTTATAGAGGGTATTAGACGAAAATTCTTCGGCGAAAGTTGGAAGTAGGCAACCGAGCAAAGTGGCTCCGGTTCTCTGATAGTTTCTCGTTAAAGTGCATCGAATAGTTGGACGCATAGAGCGGGCTTCGATGCATCATTGGGGCGGTCGACGGGGGGGGGGGGGGGGGGGAGGGAGAAGGAGAAGGTTGTTAGGTCGAGAGTAAAGGTGCGGAGAGTCAGGAAGCGTGCCCGTAGTGGTGTTGGAAGTTTTACGTAAGAGAAATTTCAACCACGAAGAAAACTCGCCGTTTCTCACTCTCTCCCTCCCCCGACGCGCCTGTCTTCGGCATCGTGCTGAATTTTGATTTTCCGCTCGCGGAATATCCCCCACACGTTCGCGCACTCGTCTGAATACAGGGGCCAGTTCGAAGGAGAAAGCCGGGGACGAGCGGAGGGAGCGTTGCAGACTGAGTTAATCGAGTTAAAACTTTTCTCGGTGAGACTCGACGAAGTGGCGTACACACCGGCGAGGAGTTGCCACACGGATTATACCGAGAGGCAATCGATGGCCTCCTTTTTGGCGAGCCACTCTATCTACCTATCCGTCTGCCCATCTCGGTTCCGTCTTGCCCCGGCCGCCCCATCTTCGACCCCCGGCCAGATAAGTTGGTAAGTATGTGCAGGGTCAGGCTAGTCTTTCGGGGCTTTCCCTCCTACCCGTTCACGGCCACCCATGACGCCGACCAACGGCATCCAATGATGATCAACTTCTGCTTTGGAAAACTTTCTCACCCACCCACCTCCCGCACGATATTTTTCGCTCCTCCAAACACATCAGCATTCCTCGTCGACTCTCCGAGAGGGCAATATTGATCTCTTATCGACTACTTTGTTCTCGGGGATGTATTGTGTAGGGGAGACTAGGGAGAAAAGTAACAAAGGTCCTTTTTTATATTTTTTTTTTTACCGACAAACCCAAGAGTCTAAAGCTTAGGCATCTAATGGTGTATCAGTAATTTATTCGTAGGTATTTAGTAAAAAAAAGTTTAAGCATAAAATAGCACGGAATTTGGGCCGCGGTCGGGTCAATTGTAACGGGTAGTGGGGTTTTTTATGACATTCGCCTACACCAACGAAATCCTTCGCCGACCGCGATTAAGAAATAGAGCGGAATGCATTATCACAGAAAAATTAATGTTTATTATTACTCGGGTTATTTACGAACGTTTCTCAACAAAATATGTTCAGTTCAACTGTTCTGTACATCGGTGCAGTAAGCGTATCTATAAATGTTTAAATCTACCATTGGTCGGTTATGAATTATGAGAGCACCGTTCGCCGATTGCTTAGAATATAAGAATAAAATATATTGGTATTGGTATTGGTATTAGAAAAAATTAATTACTACTTGTTGAACCCGACGGTTACAATCGATTATTACCAAAATGACTTCGGCATTTGTCACGAACAAATTGAAACGAATCGTCGTGATCCTAATTATCTCGAATTTCTCGTGTTTTTTGTTCTAATATTTTGCACTCCTTTGCTTAGCTGACGCGATCCACGCAGTCGAAAAATCTCTTCTGCACTCGCGAATCTCATTCATTTTCAGTAAATTGGTCTTTTTGAAAACGCAGCTATTACCTGATTGCACGGCCACAATGTTGCTCACTTCATATCCGACGTCTCCGATCATGCGCAGCGTTGCGCGGATTGCGCTCGTTACAACTGACCCGCGTTACTTTTGTCCCCGGTCGCCCCTACTTGGCCTCCGCAATGGTTCGTTCGGTTATTCATTCGACTCCCCTCATTTGCATGGAGCTGACCTTGGGCTCGACTTTTTTACCTCTTGCGTCATAGGAAATGGGATAAGAAGAAGAGAAAGAAACGAGGAAGAAACGAGGTCACGACTGTGACGCGCAAAGAACTGAATAAACTACGCGTAAGCCGGATGAATGGCGAGAGACAGCGAGGGATAAGACGGGAGTAAAGGGAAAACGGGCTCGCCTGATACGCGTAAGGATTTCGTTGGCCCCCCCCCCCCCCGAAGATGTGTACGATATTCGGGTGCGCACGCCGGGGCTTGCGCTTTCGGCTTCGCGAGGCAGCCCGACGATCACTGAAAGTGTACCCCGGACGGTGGAGTACAGCGGTGGAGCCTTTGAATTTTCAAGCGCGGCACGTATCTCGCAGTCTTCATTTATTTAGTTAAGGAGATATGCCGTTAGCCGAGATAGAGCTTGAGGGTTATAGCGAGCCAGGATAGCGGAGGGTGGATCCGAGATTCCGCGGCTAAGTCGAGACCGACCCTCACTCTCTTATACACCCCTTTCACTCGGTTCCCAACCCCGTGTCTCTCCTCCATTACGCTCTTATTCGCTTCCATCATTCACTTTTTTCGAGCTTCATCATTCAGGGGCGTGCCCCGAATTGAGAAAACGTAATGGCGCCGTGAGAGACGATAATTCAGTGCTTTGTCGCTAAAAATTTCACGCGCACTATTCAGCTATCGAATCACTGCCAACTGTTAAGGAACGACGTAGTAATGCCAGTAAGCTAATGGTTTTCGCGCCTCGTCATTCGGGGCCGTGCCCCGAATTGAGAAAACTTAATGACACGGTGAGAGACAATAATTCAGTGATTTGTCACTAAAAATTTCACGCGCTCTATTTAGCTATCGAATCACTGCCAACTATTAAGGAACGCGGTAGTAATGCGAATAAGGTAATGGTTTTCGCGCTTCGTCATTCGGGGTCGTGCCCCGAATTGAGAAAACTTAATGACACGGTGAGAGACGATAATTCAGTGCTTTGTCACTAAAAAATTTCATGCGCACTATTTAGCTATCGAATCACTGGCAACTATTAAGGAACTCCGTAATAATGCCAATAACACAATGGTTATTACTAATTACTACTAAGTATAATTAGTCTACTACTATTAACTATTAACTATTCATCTATTACTATTAACTATCCATATATTATTGTTAACTAATCATCTATTACTGTTAAGTGTTCAACTATGACTATTAACTAAACATGTCACGCATAACAATCTATAAAATGACTACTCACTATCAACTGATCGGTGTTAATAGTTATTAGTCATTTTATTTTTATTTGCTGTTCATTTGACACTGAATTTTGTGAAAATATCTGACCCGAATTCACATTCGGCACAACATATTTTTTTCGAGGGGTTTTTTTCGCGATATCGGTGGGGACTTTTTATGCCGTTCGAGTGAGCGTTCGATTGTCGGAGGGGGACAGAGTGCTATCCAATTATCGGTTCAGTCCGCCAATCGCTCGAACGAGATTTCGGCTCGTCATCACGCTCATGTGCGCCAATTTCACAGGGCCTCGTCCAATGTTTCTCTCTTTCACTTCATGACATTAAAATTCTCCAATTTTCCGAGAGCGCTGATAATCCCCAACATATCAATACCCACAAAAAATATGGTCGTTTTTTTTGCCGCGTTAAATGCCACTCGACATGTTATACTTTCGTCTCTATATAGTTCTCTCGACCGATGTTTATTTATTTTTATTTTTTTAAATCAATTCCGCTGCTCGTGCGAGAGCGGGCGGCATTGCCGAGCGGTCGTATAAGGGCTGTCCAATTATCGGTCCAATAGCGCGACCCGCCCGCAACTGGATACACTCTCGAGTATCGTCGATTCTGTGTACCTACTCGGCCCGTTTCGAGCTCTCAGAGCCATACATTGCGAGCTCAGTTTGTGCGCTCTAAGGGTACGAAGTTGTTGTTTTTTTTCCCCGAGAACTCGAACTAGCAATCAAGGATAACGATCGAGACGATATTGGCCCGTGTGTGTGTACGTGAGGGCACTTTTTTTCGACTGCTACAAAGAACACGTAGATAAACCATGATCGTAAAATCCATGAAAAATGCCTCGGACCTTTCGAAGCTTGCCTGGACGTTTCCATCCCGATATACTTTTTTCCTCCTTCGCGACAGAGAAGAGATTTTTTAAAATTTTTATAAGCGCCGAGAAGAACTCGCCACGCACCCTCCGGCCCTTTGCAACAACGCCCGGATTGGACGTAAATACAGTGAATAGTGCGGGGTGCGAACTTCGTCGTTATCGCAAAGCTCCGAGTGGGTTATGGTTATTCATAAAACAAAACTGCGGCGAACGGCTTCGTAATAGATTTTCTTACATCGTTATACGGCGACTGAAACTGGCCGTCGAGTTTCTTAATAATGAGGCGGTGGGCGCGACCGGGTGCTGTGGTTGGCTCGCTGGTTTCACCCGGACGGAGCGAGGGCGCACTTTTCATGCTCTCGGCTTTATGTCTCACTCGACTGCCCTCATCGTACCTCTTAATAGTTTTTCTCTGAATTATGTATAACGCGACCGTGCAGGGGCCAGAGTCGTGCGGCGAAGTACCGCTAAATTAAAGTCGAAGGCTGTGGTTATACGTCGTTCGGAGTACAGCGCACGGGCAAGGGTTCGTTAAAAATGTGTTTCTCCCTTATTTCATCCTCGCGATGTTAATAAGCTCTCAATTTTATTTTTTTTTTACTGGCTTGAAGTTAAGTGGAGGACATGCTAGTCGCGAATCTCGAACACACAGGCATGACCAAAAAAAATTGTCAAAAAATGGACGCAAAAAAAGAATTTTACTTACGGCAAGCTATCGCTCCAGACATCCAGACATCGTTTCTGAATGAGACGTCTTAAAGTAAACCGTGATGTAAAAAAATCCAATCTGCGATCCTTCGTTGATCGAAATGTCAGAGTGAAAACGGCGGTGTTAAAAGTGTGTTTCTCTCTTATTTCATCCTCGCGATCTTAATAAGCTCTCAAATGTTTTTTTGCACTGGCTTGCTCTTAAGTGGAGAACATGCAAGCCTCAAATCTCGGTCTGCGTGTCCGACATCGTTCCAGACATCGTTCGCAAATAAGACGTCTTAACGTAAAACGTGACTAAAAAAAAAGAATCCAAACTGCAATCCTCGGTCGATCGAAATTTCAAAGTGAAAATTGCGGCTCGGAAATGGCGTTTCAGTCTCGGGAGCGATTACTCGCGCGGAGGGGAGAGACGAGTGGTCGGTGTGGGCTGGCAACGGGGTGGAGAGCATTCGTGTTCGGTACTCGACGAATAGAAGCGGCGCGCACGTTAATAAGGCAGTTCTACGGCCCTCCAGCGCAAGCCGGTTATCCGACACTCGAGTTATATTCCACATACTCGGTCAACGAGAGTATAGTTGAACGCAATATATCACCGGTAATTATACATCTCCGGATCGGAGGGCCCGCGGCTGGGGGTGTGTTGGGAGGGGTTGGTCGAGTCGTATAGTGAGATAAGGGTGTAGGGTAGAGCGGGGCAAAATGGGGCAACGGGGCAAAACGAGGTTTTTGGCCAAAACTAAATTTTCCAATCACTTTTGGATCGGACAAGGTGCACTGTAAAAATAAATTGTAAATTTAATGTACTGGAAATTGAAATTTACCTACATTACTTACATTAACTGAACATTAATGTACTTTTATTGTAAAATAAAAATACGAGATATTAAAATTAGAAATATTTTGCCTGGAATTTACAAAAATTTCCATTAAAAATACAAATTTTACTGTAAAATTGCAACACACATGTGTTTGAAATTTCAGAAACAGTTTATATAAAAAAGCTTCCAATACCGTTCATTAATTTTCACACCATTTTTTTTTTCAGTGTGACAAAACTGGGCGGAAAAGCCTGATGTATCCGATAACGAATTCGACGAATTCGGGCATCCAAAAATTATTGGAAAATGACGTTTTGCCCAAAAACCCCGTTTTACCGCGTTGCCCCATTTTGCCCCGCTCTAGCCTATGTACGGGCGTGTATCGCGAACGGTACGTCATAGAATCGTGTGCACCGGTCTGTATACGATGACGCGAAGAACCAAGAGGACGGCGAGACGAGAAGCGCCGTCCGGTAACGCGAGAAGAGGCCAACGCCGCGCCGACCCCTCGCCGACGCTCTAAGTACCAGTGACGTAAGGCGTTAATGTAACCGCGTAACGATAACCACCACTTATTTCCAGCCCGGTAATTGGTAAGGGGACACCGTGAGCTCGTCCCGTTCCGCTCTTCCGCGGGCAACTTTCCTCCTAGCTTACCTAGCGAACCCTCGGGGACACATATAAGCCCAGATAACTTAGTTCCCAACTGGTAAATATATGCATAGTGTATCCGAGGCTTCGGTGAACTTCGCCGGTCAAGTGATAATAAATAAGACGATTCACCCTCCAGGCGGACGCAGAAATTTGACCGAGCATTCGACCTGGGGCGATAGCGTTGCTCTAAAGATTAACCCTTCAAGTGCCGGGGACTTTTGCTGATCGCAAAGGATCGTGCGTTTTTTTAAGTGCAAAAAGAATAGGGATGTTTGTAATCAATTTTCTTCTGAGTTATCAAAAATACAATACTTCAAGGTACGACTGTGCATTCTTAAGTCCCGGACGTTATGTAAAACGGAAGTTATGCGTTTCACTGCGATGACCCACTTTAGCGTCTTTTCGAAGGCGCCGGTGTTTGTCGAAACGACAAAATATTACTTAACCAAATTAAGAGGGGATTTGGCTTATTGATTCTTTGTATAATCATGTGTGTTTGTGATAAAAAAAATGCAAGCGAAGGTGTAAAAGCAGGTAAATAAAACGTATTTCGATAAACAAATTAATAGTGCGCGGTGTCATACCGATGAGCCAATGAGAAACAAGAATCCTTCTTCTTCGTTGGCTGTTGTATTTTTTCTCAACGCATGAATAAAAAATATTTGTATACGCGATGTTATTGTTAGTTATATGATAATTATTTAATTCGTCATTATTATTTTTGTTGTTTCAAGTAGTTTATGCCGTAGTAGCGTAAAATGAATGGTGTGCTAATACTGTGTTGGAAAAGAGGTTACCCTCGTATTGTGCTTGTTGTTATCAGGAAGGTTTTTTTCATTATTTATTTATTAGCGTTTTTTTACATATTTTCTTCAGCACATCAACTTGTTATTGGAGTGGTTCGAAGATTGCGTCTTGGCAAATTCTGGGACCTCGTTGAACGAGAATCCGGCAGGTGAAGGTTAAGGTAGTACTAGCGCAATGACTGACGTCGCCTAAGTTTGAGAGGAATAAAAGAGAATTTACAAACACTTATTGATCGGATAAAAATCTGAAAAAAAATCAAGCATATGGAAGATGCTGATAAGATTGTTCGTCCACAATAATGATCCCAAAATGTTATTCGTTTCCTTTAT
>JAPYZD010004581.1:0-11072 GCA_030522725.1 Ichneumoninae sp. B BG-2022a | reverse complement strand
ATGTTGGCGTCAATGATAATCAGAGGCGTGGTGGAGGAGAGATTGTCTTTTCTTTATACCCTTCCAACCCGGCATCCGGATTAGGCTGTTGAGTCATACACGCAATTCTGTAAAACGTTGTGGAGGTTGGATATTAATATTCTGAGCTTCGAAAAAATGATTGCCAATCATTAACAAATTAATTATCCGAACGATGTTGGCATCAATGATGATCAGACACGTGGTGGAGGAGAGATTGTCTCTTGTTCATTACCTTCTAATCCGGTATCCGGATTGGGCTGTTGAGCCATACACGCAATTCTGTAAGACGTTGTGGAGGTTGGATATTAATTTTCTGAGCTTGGAAAAAAGAATTGCCAATCTTGAACAAATCATTTGATCAATGATCCGAACGCCGTTGGCGTCAAAGACAATCAGACGCGTGGTGGATAAGAGATCGCCTCTGCTTCATCTCCCTCTAGCCCGGCATCCGGAAGGAGGCTCGAGCTTCGGCAGAGATCGATAGAAAGCCCGACAACAAGATAGTCAAGGCGAGTATTGTGAAAACTGAGGAACGACGCAGAATCGAGGATACACATGAGCGCGGAACACAGAAACGTCAGGTTTCAGCGACACTGGAGAAAAAGGAAAAGGGCAGAAACAAGACCGGCGGCAAACGCAAGACACGGGACATGCGTGTGCGGAGACTGCAGTCAAAGCCAACTGGTGTAACATCGGATGGAGGTAAACTGAAGCTCCGAGATTGTCGGAAATGCGAGACGAAGGTGTGGACACACTTTCTTCAGAAAACAATGTTGTGTGCACACACACACACTCACACACGCCAATGTGTTTTCAGGCAGAGTATAGGAACCGGAAACTTGTCTCAATTAATACGAAACGTGTGGATAACTGAGACGGGAAAAGAAGCTTTTGCGGAAAAAAAAAATATCGTATCAAGTTGTCGACGATAGAAGAAAGGTGGGTTTTCCTCAACGGGATAATGAGGTGCGGATAACGGTGCAGCGACTGGTGGTTCAGAAAATAGACTGTTGTTCATTGTCGCAATACAATTGATCGGTTACAATAACCTTACATACCTATGGGTCATGTGTGTTATTCGTTGTGAGATTGGCAAACCGAATGGTCGAGCGCAAATTGTTGGATTGGATAATTGCTTGTTGCACTTCGAAAAGATAAAGACGACATAACGGAAAAGTGGATGGTAACAGGGTTTGGGGAAAGGAAAGCTCGACGGAGTGTTGGAAATGGTGGGCGGTAATAGGCGGGAGGTGGAGTAGAAGAAAATAATGGTATATGCGCTCGCATGAGCGGAGATAAAATTGTCTGCACATATTCCATTCGTGTGTTTTTCATGGCGTTTAAACATCTGCATAACAGCTGCGCGTTGTTCAAATGTACAGAAATGGTCGAATAAATTCTCCAAGGTACCCAATGACGAGTTGAGAGCTCAGGAATCGGGTCATTGTTGACTCATCAAATCAACTTCGTTGTTGATGGATCAACAATGAGGGTTCGTTGTTGGTAGAGAAAAGATGGGTTTTCATCGCTGGCGGGTCAACAATTCGTTCGCGGTTGGTGGATCAACAATCCCATCGTTGTTGATGGGTCAACAATTACTTCATTGTTGATGGATCAACAATTACTTCATTATTGATGGATCAACAATTACTTCATAGTTGATGGATCAACAATTACTTCATAGTTGATGGGTCAACAATTACTTCAATGTCGATGGATCAAAAATTACTTCATTGTTGATAGATCAACAATTACTTCAATGTTGATGGATCAAAAATTACTTCATTGTTGATAGATCAACAATTACTTCAATGTTGATGGATCAAAAATTACTTTATTGTTGATAGATCAACAATTACTTCAATGTTGATGGATCAAAAATTACTTCATTGTTGATGGATCAAAAATTACTTCATTGTTGATGGATCAACAATTACTTCATTGTTGACCGATCAACTATGTTTTCACTGTTAATTATCTCCGAGTCGAGAACCCGGCGGTTCGTATTATTAAGATGTGGATCGGGATATTAGGAGATTGTCTCTAGACGTTTAACCCATACGTCACGATCCTCCTCGAGGCTCAACCGGAACGACAATGAGCCGACTCTCAGCGCTTGCAGGGCTTTGTTTGTTCGGCCGACGTGGTGCACGTGACGTGTCGCCCCGTCCACGAGACGCGACGGATAAAGCGAACGGCGAAATTGCATGCATATGGGGACAGGGTTGGATGACGGTACCTGCGGGAGTCCACGAAGGATATAACGGGAAGCGAGTCAACCGAATGCGAGTACCTTGACTATTCTTCCTTTGTAGGGACGCTACCGGTAGGTGAATGCCACAAACTGACATACGCTCCGTGTCCCATATTCCATATTCAGTCTTCATGGAAACCCTAACAAGGTCGATGCGATCGTCGGCGCCTCGTCCAATGACGAGGTCGATAAAATTTATTCATCGCGATTTTCATTCCGCCTTCATAGGAGGGTCTGATCACTTTTTGTTTTATTAATTCTAAAACAGAGAACACGTGTATGTACAATGTCAGTAGACTCGGTACGCCGGAATGGAAGGGAGGTCAGCGTATATGTACGGAAGAGCGGGGCAATATGGAACAGTGGGACAAAACGCGATAGAAAAACAGGATGCATCCCGATATTCAGAGACAAAATAGAACGTCCTAAAAAGATTGGAAAATTGTGTTTTTAAAAACGCAATTTTCGTCCCATTTTGCCCCTTCGATGCATCCCGATATTTCGTCTCGTTTTGTGCCACTGTCCCATTTTGCCCGCTTTTCCTCGTCTATATATACATTATTATATGTATATATATATATATATATATATATCTCTATATAAATGGACATTTTTACGGTCACTACTCGTGACAGGGTAATAACCGATTTACTTTTGCGAGGAAAATTGTATTTCCACGCGAGAGTTCATCGCAGAATAGTGTTTGACTTGGCAATCTAGCAATATCCCCGATGAAATCCCGAGTGACGAGAGTTTCATTAGCGAACGGTAATGCGACTATGGCCAAGCGAGAGACGCAATTATCGTTTCTCCCGCCCGCTGGTTCATCGAGTATATGAAGTAGCGATCATTGTACGATTAATTAGGAAATCTCGATTGACGGGCGCGGGGATGCGGGCGGGGCTCTTGCAGGCTGATGGATCATTAGCTATAAGAGAGATAAAGAGAGCGAGAGAGCGAGAGAATATGAGAGAGAGAGAGGCCATTTGAGGAAGAGAGAAATATAACAGCGGCCTCCGGTTGCTTTTGCAATTCGTCACGCTATAGCTAAACGATATATTTTTTCTCACAGACCAGAGGTGTGCAATTAGTCGGGAGCGGAGCAATTTTTCGATTTATCCCCTATACACCACGCGCGCGCTGTCCAAATGAACGAACGAGTATGGTACCCGAACCCGTACTCCCCCCTCCCCCCCAACCTCGACTTCCGGCCGTCAACGTGACTAGCAGCGAGCTTGAAAAACTCGACCCGCGTTTCGGCACACGGTGAATGAATCGAGTCCGCTACACGCACTGTCGATCGATGTTCGTCCAGGTTATTTAATTTTTAACTATAAATACCTTAAATACCTTCGAATATTTTAAACAAACTTTGTGGCAAAAGGGTGAGGCATTTCACGCTTATCCTCTTTTGTTTTTACACGGCAATCGTTTTTTCGATGAGTGATACGTAGCGATTTTTTTTTTGTATTCGACCTGGGATTTTTTTTTCCATCGTTAGAATACTGTTAAGCACTGTAAAAATAAATTGTAAATTTATTATTAATGTACTGGAACTTGAAATTTGCTGATATTACTCATATTAATTAAACATTAAGGTACTTTGCATGTAAAATAAAAATACCAGATATTAAAATTACAAATCTTTTGCTGCAAAATTTCCAAAAATGTTCATGAAAAATACAAATTTTATTGTAAAATTTCAACGCACATGTGTTTGAAATTTCAGAAACGGTTTATGTAAAAAAGCTCCCAATACTGTTAATTAATTTACAACCAAATTTTTTTTACAGTGAGGGAACGCGTCTTTTTAAGGCCCTCGTCAAATAAGATTTCTCGGAAACGATATTATTATTGGGTAATTGAGCTGATTGTCGGAGTCGCGATTGTCATTCGGCTACCAGCACGATCGGTGAATCACGACGCGCCCTTTTTCTGTCCATCATAATCGCTCTCTCGTCGTCGTTGTATTGTCTTCTGGTCGTCTCGAGGCGGAAGCTTCTCGGCTGCCATCGCCGACCTTGCCCTAAGTATAAGGCTAAAGTCGGAACTAAAAGCGACGTGACAAGAAATGTAACAATAACGCCGGGTTTGAGAGACCGCGGTTGCGAGCTCAACGAAGCTTGGTTTAATATGATAAACAACTAATTTAACGAGACAACAATGAAGCTCGACTCGGGCTACCGCCGCTGCCCTAATGATGAGTGACGGCGGTTTTACGAAGAGACTTCTCTCGTCTCCTTTTCTTCAACGCTCACTTCATCCGTGTTTCTTCGTTTCGTGGCTGCTGTCTTCGAGGCCGCAGGAAGTTACCGCCAAATTTAGGACCTCCATATATTCCACGTCTTCACCTCTTTTTTAATATCGGGATTTCGTTTAGCGATATTGTATTTAAATATTCTATTCAAACATGGCTTCGGAACGATCTTTTTTACTCACGAAACACGCTACGTTCTTTTCATTTTTATCGCAATTTCATCGAATTTCGTATAAATTGGGTAATCCACTTGATCACGGAACTTTTGTTGCCTATTGAAAAAAAAAATGTATTTCTTGGCAAAATGTTAATAACTATCTGATGCAATTGAATAGTTATTTTATTCTCGACCCTTATCGGGATTTCGATTAACGATGTTTTATTCAAATATGGTTTGAGACCGATTTCTTATTTATTCACGAGATTCGATACGTTCTTTTCAATTTTATCGCAATTTCATCGAATTTCGTACAAATTGGCTAATCTACTTGATCACGGAACTTTTGTTGCCTATTGAAAAAAAAAAAAAATCTTGGCAAAATGTCAATAACAATCTGATGCAATGGAATAGTTATTTTATTCTCGACCCTTATCGGGATTTCGGTTAACGATGTTTTATTCAAACATGGTTTGAGACCGATTTTTTGTTTATTCACGAGATTCGATACGTTCTTTTTATTTTTATCGCAATTTCATCGAATTTCGTACAAATTAGCTAATCCACTTGATCACGAAACTTTGGTGGCGCATTGAAAATATATTAATTTATTTGCAAAATTTCAATAACAATGACGTTGCGATGCATTGGAATAGTTATTTTACTCTCGGCCCTTATTCTTGTTTATAGTCGGTTCGCAGCTAAATTCCCCGGTTCGTTGAATACAAGAAAATGATAAAAGACGGTGGAGGGAAGAATGGAAGGGAAAAGAGGTCGACAATGCTCTTTTGTCCTGAATCCAGGTGGGCGATGACGCATGGGCAACTTAATGTCGTTGTTGCTTGACGAAGCCCGTTTCCGACCGGTGGTGTTGCTGTGCTTGTCCGGTTGGATATGCGTCGGTCACGGAGATAGAGGGCGATAAAAAAAAATGCATCCACCGACGTCTAAGAATGAGAAGAGTCTAAAGCCTCGCGTTAAAGCATACGCGTTAGGCCCGCCTGAGTCTCAGCGTTCGATATAAGTTTGCATGTTGTTTCGGTGAAAAGTTGTACGTTCTCCACCGGTATTTCTACCGTATAAATGCTGTATTATATTCCTATAGAGGTCCAGTCACTCTTCATCCTGGCTCTTCTTCTCTTTCTTCGCCACTGTTCGCCGCATCAAGAACGCTTATTCATACAGAATACTCGGTGACGAAGAAGCTACGAGGCTTTACGGAAGCCGAGTATTGCGCACGAGCGACAACGATTGCGTGTCGTGGGCGTTAACAGAAAGGTTTACCCCATTGAACGTTGCAGACATAATAATGAAGGTGGGTGAGGCGCGTTCCGCCAGTCTCTCCGGAGTGATCTTTCATACATTATATATGTACATGTACGGGGGAGAGCGGGGCAAAACGGACTATCTATACTCATTTTTTGCAAGGCATGAAAAGTCTGATACTATGTGAAACAAAAAATGGTCTGCGATCGACTCGGAATAGAAATGTTATGTACTATAAAAAATCTGACTACAGTACGACAAAGATTTCGAACATAGGCTTAAGGACTGATAGTTTTTCACGTAAAATCTCCAATCTGTGTAGACTTTAGTCTTTACACCCTGAAAAAAAATGTATTTGACGGCCAACATTTATTAAGATTAAGTAAAATATTTATTTGATTTAAATAAATATTTATTTCATTTAAGTAACTATGTACTTAATTTAAATAAATATTTACTTAAATCAAATAAATATTGTACTTAATTTTAATAAACGGTGGCCGTGAAATAATTTTTTTTTCTAGGTGTGTAAACAAATCTCTGCAGTCTATGTAGAACTTAGTCTACGTAGACCAAGGTCTACAAACCATGTAGACTCAAGTCTGTGCAAACCAATGTCTACAAACTATGGAGACCTTAATCTATATAAACCAATGTCTGCGATCTATGCAGACTTCAGTCTACATAAAGCAACATCTACATAGACCAAGTGAATAGTAGTTTATAGTGGATAAACTTCATATTGTGTGCTATCAATGTTTGCAGTCTCTCGATTCGAGTCTACATAGACCGAAGAGTACGTAGACTGTAGACTGAAGAAGACAAGTATCGGACTTGACGTTTGTTTCCGAAATCCATATAGTTCTTTGCCTTTGGTTTGGAGTTTTGGTAGACGCGCGTAACTTTGGTAGACGCGAGTCTATCGTCGAACCGGGTTTATTCTACACGGGCTTATTACACTATTCGTTGCTTAATGCATACTGCATGCGAGGATCGCGGACAATAGATACGCGAAAGCATAATTGTTGCCCAGTTTCAGTGAAATTATCGCGATCCAGCTGAAAAGAGAGAAAGACTAGCTTTTTTCCCTGGATGGGTCCATTAAGCTCGAAGCTTGTTGGTCATCGAGCTTAAACACTCTTCTTCTCCGCTCCACGCTGGAGGATTGCGAGTGCACCAGAGGATATTCTCCAACGGTTGTGTGTGGCGCAACGTGGAAAAAAACACTCCGGACACACGTTACACGCAAGAGTGTCGCGCCGGTATGGAGATAAAAAAATTCTAATTACAAAGCGAAACATGGACCGGACGAAAGATAAATCCGGACATTCGCTTCCTTTTTTCTCTCTCCACCGGTCTCTGGCGCGACGCACGCGCGGCCGCGCGCTGTTCCCTCCGAACCTGCAATTTTAAACATTTCACATTGCAACCTGGGACTTTTGTCCCAGGTTGCAATGTGAAATGCAACCTGGTGTGGGTGGAAAATGCCTGTGTGCCTGCGCGCTCATGTTCAGCAAATCCCGCTAGCGTGAACGTCACACCACGCTGGAGATAAAACTTGCGTACGTATGCTCGCGGGAACTTTCGCTGTTTCTTTTGTCGCTTCTGTGTTACTATCTCTGTCACGTTAGATATTATAAAACGTGCCCGCAGAAAGGGAAAAAACAAGGCGATAGCGCGTTTTCATATCTAACCGTCGACCGGAGACTGCGACGAGCAAGCCGGTGGGATTCACTGTAGGGAATTTAATATTTATTGTACACGTTCGAGGATAAGTCGGAGATTGTAACATTTTTTCGTATTTTTTTCTATTCGAATATCAGTTAGTAAAAAAATGTTATTAGTGGAATGGCCGCGCGCCAAGTCCTGATCGAAAGTATAATTCTCGGAATAGAAAATAATATTTACACTGCAAAAAATGTTCTGAAATTAACAACACGTTTAATGTACAAATTTATATGAAATATACAACTTGGGTATATGAAATTAGAATTTATATACATTGTATTCGAATTTTAATAATTTAATCTTAAATGCAATACCTGTATATTAAAATTACCGGTGATAACATTGAAAATTAAGACTTCCGTATATGAAAATTATGTTATTAATACAAATATTATCCAAATAATATTGTTTTTAATATACCGGTAACGCAATATTCTTACATATGTGTTAATGAAATTTCATATACTGTATATGCATAAAACTTCATGTACATTTATGAATTTTCAAATAGAAATTTTTTACAGTGTACGAATATAAAGTTGTCGTGTTAATTTTGCCATTTTTTTCAGTAAAAATTACGATTTGACGAGAAAAGAAAATCGGGGACATTTGTAGATGACAAGTATTTATTTTCACATTTTTTCGTATTTAAAAAAAATTTGAATATTAGTTACTAAACATTTTTGATTGGTGGACCATCCGCGGGTCAAGTCCTGATCGAAAGCATAACTCTTATTCACAATATTTTTTTTCACTAAAAAATACGGTTTGTCGAGAAAAGAAAATCGGGGACATTTACGGATGAGAAGTGTTTGTTGAATGCCTTCTTTCCACCGTCGAGACGCCGCCGCGTCTCTCGATAATTCATTAGGAAATAGCTTCCTCTATGATCAAGCGAAAGTAGCCCATTATGGCCCACCCTCCCCTACATAGTTGTAGTAACAGCGCTAAGCGTGAAAAAAAGGTCGAAAGTGCAAGAGATAATGGCAAAGAGAAAACAAACGAGAAAAACAAGAGTGAAGGGAACGGGATATTGGATATACTTCATACCCCGACCCCGACGAACTCCCGTTCGTGTTTTTGTTTGATCGTATGGATAAATCACTCTGTTCTTCGCCGCCCCCGTTTCATTTTCTTTCTGAGCCGCCCGCGAGTTTCACCATGGTATAAAATCGAAACCATTATCCTAATTGATCTGTAAACAACTTTCGATACCCGCCAGCCGAGCTTTCCCTCGCTCCGCATTTCTCCGCAGCATTTGATTTTCGAGCTTCTGCTTTTTTTTTTCTTTGCACTATCGGCGCTTCGCTTTCCGGCGAAGTACCAGCGTTTATTAAGAAAAAAAGTTCCGTCGATGAGGACGGTAGAAAAATACATGACTCAGACGATTTCTATTCGTCGTGAATAGAAGAAGAAATAGTTGGATTGGCCAAGATCGCGCATTGATTAATCCAACAATTTCTTTTTTTCATACGTTCGTACCGAGGTACGTTCGATTGAGAGAAAGGTTCGAAGCGGCACATTAAGTGCAATACATGGTGTTCAATAAGTACATGGTGAAGAAATTACAAGATTACAGATAGTTCAATACTGCAGATGTTATCAATTCAATACAAATAATACAATTAAAATTAAAGCCGTAAAGGTTAAACATTTTTTATCTACAATTTGTTGTCCACAAATAAATGATTTACTGTTTTCTTGGTTCTTTTTTCCGCATTTTTCATTACATTGGATTTTCAATTTTTATTTTCATTAATGCGCGACAAATAAATCTGCAGATGATATTTAGCTGCTAAATAAAAATATACACGTACACGTATTATACATGAATGACCAATTATATTCCTTAGCTCCACTACTATCAGATATAGCCAGTAGAATAGCGACGAGAAAGTCAGACACGAGATAAGAATACACAGATTCAACAAGACCTTTCTGTCCTCCATCGTCGTCACCTTTCTCATTTCGCATCTCATTGCTGTCGCAATTTGGAGGTAAACAGATCTCCCTGAGCGGGTTTTCTCGAGACAGAAGCCGTTTTCGAGGTGCGGTAAAATGTAGCCTCGTCAATATATTGACGGCTGAGAATCGACATGGCGTATGACCCACGTTAAAGGAGGATAGAACGGAGCAGAATGCGGCGCTAAAATAAAAAAGTAAACATTGGTATAAATCGTTATAAATTTATTAATAAGTCGCGACCTAATTTTTTTTGTACGACTGCGTCAGTCTTGGCCCTTAAAATTGTTTATACTGGTCCGTGTTGCCCCGCTCGCCCCTACGTTGTCGCATTTTCGTTGTGCGGGCCTGACAAGCGCACACTGGCCACCTGTCTCACATCGGAGAGTATTTCGTGGTCGCCCCGCTACCAACTCACGGGATGACGCTATTGTTCCGAGAGTCAAGCGACTTTTTACCGTCGACGCTCTACATGCTACCTACATATTCACTCCGGAAGTTAATTCTATATATATTTTTAGGTGGAATATATATATAGCTCTACACGGCATAAAACGCTGGAAGGTGTGCACACTTCCGGCCATCAAAAACGTTTCTATTTCCAGTTTTTTTTACTGTACTATAAAATACATATTCACACGAAAAAAAGAAAATAGTGCAAAGCAATTTGATCGAGGATTTAGAGTACTCTGAGTACTCTGACACTAAAATCCAAAACCCATTAACTTCACATTAAATTATTTGCAAAAAAAATACAATGATCTAATTTATGAGTAAAATTGTCAAATTTATAAAACGTGTGGTCCTGATTTTTTTTTAGGGTATAACAGGAGAATAAAGAAAAAATCTTTTGCATCGCAAGAACATCGGATCGCGACAGAAGTTCGATTGGAACACGAGACATGCATCGACAGTGCGGTGGCCCGCGTAGCTTGAGAATCATATCCCTTTTTTCTCACTCGACACGACGAGGCGGCGTGACGGAGTACGTGACGCGCCGGCTGCGAGGCTCGTGACATCCTGCCTCGCGAGCTCGCACTTTTGCCAACTACATTTTTCTTTGTTTCTTTTTTTTATTTTCTTTTTTTAAAACTCTTCTTTATCCGTGGACTCGCCGCTTCTGCGCGCAGCGTCGAGCGTCTCCAGCTTCTTCCGCTCGTTCTTATTTTTGCTCGCTTATGTGTAGTCCTCGTCGTCGATGAAGATGAACCGCACGCGTGAGTCGGCCGATCGGTTTAAGGAGGGAGTCTCGTTGCGCGCTGACTTCGCATAAGTTCAACAAAAATAAGAGAAAATTGTAAGTACTTCTTGATGGTGTAAAAATCTGAAAAAAAAATCATGTATACTAAAGGTACTGAGAAGATTTATTTTGCATAATAATAATTGCAAAATGTTATTAACAAATTCATCAAAAAATTAATTGGTTA
>JAPYZD010004580.1:0-11074 GCA_030522725.1 Ichneumoninae sp. B BG-2022a | reverse complement strand
TCCCTTCGGTAGATTTCGGCCAAATTCAATACCAAAGGTCTTTGATAAAAATACTATATTCGTGTGCAGTTTTATGACGATAGCTCAAAATTTACGAAACTTAGAGCTACCACAAACTTTCTTCAAAAATTTCGGATTCCCGTAAAATCCCGAAACGGATCGCAATCATCATGAAAATTATATCGAAGGAGAAAACGTGACCACTCTAGTAGTGTACAAAATTTGAACCCGTTATCCCAAGCCGTTTCCGAGTTATAGTCGTTCTAAGCGATGCACGCTTAGAACACACACACACACACATACATCCGGACGCCAGCTAAAAATCACATTTCTCGGCGTTTTCGACCATTTTTAGTACGCTGACATTAAAATCTCGAAAAAAAATTTCACGAAAACATAGCTTCCACTATGAGGAAGCAAAAAATAGTCCCGTAAGTTCGAATAACGAGTTACATTCGACTCGACGAATTACCTTTGTGAAGCATGTGAGGTCTGCAGTTTCTCGAGAGCTTCGTCGCGAGTCCGGACTTGAGTCTCGCGTAGGGCGTCCCCTGCACCAGTCCAGCGGCGCACTTCAGCGCGTGAGTGACGACCGGCACGTTTCTCTCGTAGCTCAGCACGAGCGAGAGGGTGAAATGTAGTTCTCTGATGATCGCACCGACAGTGCCGAATATCGTGAGAAAGGACGGTTGCTCGGAGTCGTCTGCGTGGACGAGAAAGTGCTTCGCACTGACGAGCATTTTGAAGAGAGTGCTGAGAACGCACTGGCGGACCTTCGACACCGGCTCCTTGAGGATCGATCGCGTGAGAACTCTGGCACCGTCCCTCGAGCCGCTGGCCACGACCTGCGGCCAGTAGCCGAACATCTCGCGGGACGATATCTCCAGAGTGGCGGCGTGAAGCAAACGTATGCTCTCCAGTCGCACCTTCGACTCCGTTTGAGCGGAATTGAAGCTCTCCGTCTCCGAATCGCTCGAATACTTGCAAGCTCCAACCAAGCTCTCGAGCGGAAACTGGCTGTTGCTCTTGTCCTCCGGCGTGGATTTCTTCGGGGTCTGCCTCTTAGGTTTCCCCTTGCTCCGAGAGTTTCTGCCTCGCGGTGGAATGTGCACCGGTTCCGGGAGATTCATAGCCGCTGGCCTCAGGCACTGCGGCGTTATCGGCGAGTAGCCTTTTATACCGTGAAACAAAAAAGCTTTCACCACCCCGAGAATTTCACCGATGCTGTCCGGATCGTCGACCATCATGCTTTTGTCGACGACGAGTTTACACAGAATTCGCAGACACCAGCAGACCATCTGCGAAAGAATTTTTTTATTTAATTTTCAGCCACCTGTTGCTCGGTCGTACAAGAGATCAGATTATACGGTTTTGTCACCTTGTTGTACAGAAGCTTGTCGTCGCGATCGTAGGACAGGGACGACAGCGTACCGATAGCAATTTCTTTCATGATTCGTCTGTACTCCGTCGGTATTGACGCGCTGCTGTTCTCCTTGCTGACGAGAATCGCCTCCAGACAGGAAACCGCCAGGACGTTCCTTTCGCACAATTCGTCACTCTGAGAATTGGCTAGTCTCTTCAGCAGTTCCTTTTCACCCAATAATTGGCGTAAACTCTAAAACAGCAGACTTCAATAAAATAAATAGCATAAAATAGAGTATGACATACAAATTGACATTTTTTTTTCTGTGTAAATTTATACAACAGGGCTCGATGTGTGCACCTGATTAATAGAGTCGAAGCTTGCAGTGGACAGCAGGCTCTGCAATGCCGCGAGTACGTCCTTCCGTGTCTCCAACTCTGAATATTCGAGGGCCTCTAGTAACCATTTTTCGCAAGCGGAAAACGTTCTTCCCTTCAGGATTGCACCTCCCCGCATTAAATTGACGATGAATTGGGAATAATTTTTCACCGACGTTGATTCCCAAGATTGTATATTGATACACAATTGATTGACTAATAGCATCACAGCCTGTGGAAAAAAAATATACGATGAAGATGGTATTGAGCAGAGCTGAGCAAATATGCCCCAAGTACTTGAAGTACGTAATGATATATCTAGAACTTGAAGTACTGCACGTTGAATAGTTCTTGAGTACTGACGTATTGAGTATTGGCAGAACTAAATTGCTGAACTTCTGAGTACTAAGCACTGAATGCGTACTTGATAGTTCAATATGGTTTGTACATATTGAATTACCAAGTACTTGAAGTACTTCATGATGGGTAGTTTTTTAGTACTGACGTATTGAGTACTTGCAGAACTAAATTGCTGAAGTTATGAGTACTGAGCACTGAATGCGTACTTGATAGTTCAATATGATTTGCACATATTGAATTACCAAGTACTTGAAGTACTTCATGATGGGTAGTTTTTCAGTACTGATGTATTGAGTACAGGTAAAACTAAATTGCTGAAGTTCTGCATATAGGGCACTCAATCCATACTTCATACTTCAATACGGTTTGTACGTATTAAAGTATAAAGTACTTGAAGTACCCTGTACTGGGTAATTCTTGAGTACGGACATATTGAGTACTTGCAGAACTAAATTGCTGAAATTCTGAGTATTGAGCACTGAATAATTACTTGATATTTCAATACAGTTTGTCCATATTGAAGTATCGAGTAATTGAAGTACTCCGTGATGGGTATTTTTTTAGTACTGACGTATTGAGTAGAGGCAGAACTAAATTACTGAAGTTCTAAGTACTGGGAACTGAATTCGTACTTGATACTTCAATACATACTTCAAGTACGTAGTGTCTTTGTCCAGCTCTGGTAAAGAAATCCGAGACTGGGGAGTGACGAATACGTACGTTGTTGTTTTCGATGAGGATGGAACGGTAGTCAAGCGAATTTAATTCTGTCAAGCACGAGTCTATGGCCTTCTTGTCGTTCACTCTCGAGTGTGTAAACGACAACAATTTGTCAGTTAATAAAGAAAACTTTATCGAGGCATCTGTCCCCGAAAGATTTGCGAGAGGTGCCATTTTCACGTCTTTCCAAGCACCACGATTATATTATCACCGTCGATGTTACCTCCGAGATCTTTACGATCGACAAAATTGTGCCCCTAATATGGCAAATAACAAGTAACAATTTTTTTTATTTAAGAGCACACGCGGATCGTCGACAGCTCCAATGAGCCTTATTATTATCATTCAGCAACAGGCAGACAACCTGAGGACACCGAAATAAAAATTCCCTACACTGGAAATATAGGGAATTTTTATTTCCGAGACGTGCAGGCCTGGATACGAAGACTGAGCGCGTATTATAAACTTATAATTTATTATAAAAACTAGCGATTATGTTAGCTTGCGCGCTAGCGCAATCTGTGAGTGTCTGCGAAGATCTATGAGTATTCGTGAGTATCTGTGAAGATCTCTGAGTATCTTTAAAGATCTGTGAGTATCTGTGAAGATCTATGAGTATCTGTGAAGATCTGTGAGTCTCTGTGAAGATCTGTGAGTATCTGTACAGAGCTGTGAGTGTCTGTGAAGATCTTTTAGTACCTTTGAAGATCTGTGAGTATCTGTGAATATCTGTGAGTACCTGTGAAGATTTGTGAGTGTCTGTAAAGATTTGTGAGTATCTGTGAAGATCTGTGAGTACTGCGAAAATCTGTGAAAATCTGTGAGTATCTGTGAGTATCTGAGGATCTGTGAGAATCTGTGAGTATCTGTGAGTAACTGTGTGAGTATCTGTGAGTAACTGTGTGAGTATCTGTGAATGTTTTGTCGAGTACCATATGAGCATCTGTGAGTATCGATGTGGATGTCTAATCGACATGAACTTTATTATAACGTAGATGTTTATTGTTTGCCGGACAGCACGTTAAGTTTTTACGAAACGTGCTATGAAGAAACCAACGGTGTCGGAATCGGGTCCGAATCTCAGAAGATGCTTCGATTGGCTATCGTCCAATCCGTCGATGGAGTAACCACGGGAACCACGGTGTCTTTCGTCGAGATTCATCGATCCCAGTATGTCTCTCACTGACGATAGTTTCAGATTTGGAAAGTTCTTCAACGCCCACGCCACGATACCCTCGTTCTCGGCGACGGTTACGGTGCAGGTTGAATAAACTAGGACTCCGCCGGTCTTCAGTAGCTTCACCGCCTGCAATATAAAATACTGTTAAAGTAATTCGTCTGCAGAAGTAATCATTGCGACGGGTTTTTACCGCGGCGAAGAGTTTTCTCTGCAGCGGCACGTAAGAGCGCAACTCTTTCGGAGTAATGCGATTGAGAATCTGGGGTCTCTGGCCGAGAGCGCTGCAAGGCCCGTCGAGCAGAACACGGTGAAAACTTTCCTCCGGGAAAGGTGGCTCGTCCTCCGTCCCGAAATCGTCCGCGCCTCGAACGGCTCTCGTCGAATCGAAACAGTGTATCGAAACGTTTTCGCAAGCGAACGCTCGGCAATTGGCTCGCAATCGATCTATCTTGGATTTATTCTTCTCCAGAGCTACGAGTCTTCCCTCGCCGTTCATCAGCGCGGACAGGTGCGTAGTCTTGTTTCCAGGTGCGGCGCACATGTCCAACACCCTCTCGCCCGGCTGCGGGTCCAGTACGCGCGAGCAAATGATGGACGGTGGATTTTGCAAGATTGCGTGTCCCGGCACTACGGACGAGTCGCTCAGCTGAGGTAATCTCGAGCGTACGTCGTTCATGCGAATAGCGACGCCGCTGAAAATAAATAAATAAAATCGTCGGTAAGTCAGACCCCTGGCAAGTTCCGAGACTTGAAAAACCAAAACCACATTACCTTCAAAGCGACCGAGTAAACGACCGGTCGTTTTCGGACAAAAATACGTCCGCAAAACCGACTGTCAAAAGGACTTTATCCGTGTTCGAACCTGCCACATACAAGCAGCTTCCAGGGGGTAGTTTTATAATTAACGACGGAATGAACTACTGCGAAAACGACTGTTCAAAACACCTTTCAGTCCGGTCGTTTTTTTATTTTCAACCGAAGAAACGATCACATGAACGACAACCGGACTGAAAAGACTTTTGGACGGTCGTTTCCACGGTAGTTCATCCGGTCATAAAATGTAAAATAACCTGACTGAAAGCTCTTGCTGGAAGATGCTCGTACCCTAGCAAGTTGATGGACTGCAAACGGACCGAAAAACGGACACGTACGTTGGGGAATAAAACGGACCGTAAAAAACGACAAAACGGACTGTACATTTTTTGTTGGCATTTGGTGTTTTTTCTGTTGCGGAAACCGAAAACGGACCAAACGTTTCTTTTTCGAAAAATTTGCTTTGATCCGTTTTCGGTTCCCGCAACCGAAAAAGGACCAAGATCATATTTTTATTCTGTCCTTTCATTAAAAACATCATTAAAAGCAAAAAAAACAAAAAAAATAAATAACTTCGCCAAAAATGTTAATAAAAAACGTTCGGGCCTTCCTCGGTTTCCGCAACCGAAAAGGGACCAATCCAAACGTACGGTCCGTTTTACCGTTTTTGTGGTCCGTTTCGTTCCCCAACGGACGTGTCCGTTTTTCGGTCCGTTTTTTTCGTTTTTTTCCCTAAAAGCGGCCTAGGTATGTGGCTCGCACGGACGCGGATGGAGTCGTTTCAACAGTCGTTTTACCGGACATACTTTTGTCCGAAAACGATCGATCGTTTTCTCGGCGGTTTTGATGGTCGCAGGATCTGCCAGGGTCGATAAGTCAGGTATCGTTGAATCGTCGCGTCGATCGGAGATTGTTGTTCTACCTTGGGCACGCACCTTCTCCGAAGAGATCCTTCCGAGTTTGCAGCACGGTACCATTGCCTACGAAGACCTTGCTTGGGTCGTCGTAAAACTTGGCTCCCTTCTTGCAACTTCCGGTCGCGTCGGCGAATACGCTCACTACGCTTCCGACCTCCGAGCCTGTGGACAATTTTGTTTTTCGTCATTGAATTTTCGGACCTTCAATAATACCATTAATATACTGGTATTTTACCAGCTCTCGCTGACCTTGAGACATGCTCAAAATTCCCGGTGCAAATACGTGCGCTCCTCGGAGCACCGCGCTGCCGCAGGCGCCATCTACCGTCACCACGTTCGGATATTTCTTCAGATCCAACTCTAGCTGGTCGTTCCAGCTATTGACGATTACCATCTCCTGCAATTGACGAATTCGCATCTCGCGCTGCAGTGACGGACGGAGATAATTCTCGACGATAAAGCGGCGAACTTCGTCCGTATTGGTTGCGCGTGTGTTTACTCTGTACGCAATATAATCGGGGGTTGTACACAACCAGGAGCAAAGATAATCCACCTTTACCTGCAACGATCATAAAAGTAAACTGAGTGTTACAGTTACATCGTTTTGTTATTTGAACAATCGAATACGAATTATTATAATTATATTGATATCCCATCGAGAGGCGTTTCGTGAACATCTGCCTTACAGCTGATCGAGACGTGAAACGTTTGGTATTTTTTATCACAAGTTACCTGTACAATTTTGCTTTCCAAAAGATCGCCAGAAACGCGAACTCGTTGCAGATCTTTCGTCAATTCTTTAGCGATTGCCTCGTGATGTTTGAACGGTGATTTTTTTAAAACAGCTGACTCTGTTGTCGCGGACATGTTTACTGCGGTGAACGCCGTTGCTCTTGTTCGCTCGCCGCGTCGTGTTACGTCCTGGTGGCGAGTTTAGTTATTTGCCTCTGTGTGGTTGGTTGGACTTGGTGAGTCTGCCCCGTCTGCCCTCGAGTTTGTACGCGTCGGTGGATTTGAAGCAAAGTTGGTGATCTTTTTTACCGATTGCTGGATGTCCACATGAGGTTTTAGCTGACAACTTATTATATTAAATATTTATGGGTCGGTTAACTACTATTAGGCGTAGTTAAACAATCAGAGTCGAAGGAACAGTTGGTTGATTGACAATATAATAACTTTATTTCACAGTTCAAGGTTGCAGGTTCCACAGATTCGGGAGGTTATTTTTGTCACTCGTTTGCAAGCGTATATATAGTGTCGCTGTATACGTATAAGCATACAAATGAATACAGCGACAGAACGTATACGTTTTAAAAACGATTGGTTAAAAAATACCCCCCTCGGATTATTGCGCAATGTTCAACACATTTTTGTAAGTATTGTTCGATTTGAGAGAAATTATAACTATTGTTCGGAAATATACGATTCCTCGCATCGACACGTATCCGACCGGGAAAGCGAAATCGTTCTCACCACGGCACCCACATAGCACGGGAATATTTTAGAAATATTGAAAATATTTTAGCAATTAATATTGCGATTTCAAAATATTTCGGAAATATTTTGAAAACATTGTTTTGTTCGCTCATAAATCTGAAATGCTTCAGAAATATTTCGCAAAAATGTTTTTGAAACATTTTACAAATATTTTTGAATTTTGGTAAAATATTTATAAGATATCTTTCTGAAATATTCAAGAAATTACCAATATTTTACGGCTGTTGATGTTATTCATTATTTTAAACATATATACTGCCTCCAGCACTTCATCTATGGGATTTCTGTGAGCCTCTTCAAGAGTGCAAATAACATGTAGTGTTACGACACATTAAATAGTCAAACTGTATTAAAATACATCCACGAATCATGGCATTTTTTATTTGTCGTTCTTTCTGCATTCCAGTATCACATCGGAAAAATACGCCGGTTTATTGAGGTTTAAAAAAAAATGCATGATTCGAAACAGAGTCGAAGAAATCGCGTTGTCGGTATTTCGTAAATTATAGTGCTGCGATCGCGTATAATATTATTGCTAAGCCCGATAACTCGTCGGATATTACGCCGAGGAACGAAGAATCACTTTCCCCGATAGACAAGCGCCACGAAACGTAGCAATATTGGCGGAATATTTGCGACATGTGCGGCACATGTTGCAATCATTGCGCCAACTGCTACTTTTTGTGCCGCTTTCTTATCAGGGTTTGAAAAAACTAATGACAACCGATAGCACAAAGTTGACCACAGAAAACATGATTACTCAGAATATAATACAAAATTGAGTGATGTAAAAAAAAAACTAAAGAGTTTAGTCTAAATAATTGATATTTTGCAGACGAACTGTATAGCATCATCACAATTATAGTCGTCCAACCCACCGCCGTCTGTCACTAATCGGATGCAATGATTGGAACCGCGGGCATATTTTGTCGACCACTGCATCCATCCGCCTATCTCGAGCGACTCGTCGAACACGGAGATCCACTCCTTCCCGTCGAATTGATTGTGATAACCGACCCACGCATATTCCACAGAAAGATTGTCCATCATTTGCAACAGGATCTTTTCTTCAGATTCCGATCTGATAACAGCCAAATGACCTGACAAAAAACAAAATTTCGTGAAAATATTTAAAAAACAAATAAATCACCCTCTTTCAATTGATTGACTATGCCATATCCGATTTTTATTTCGTCAGCGTTGAACTGATCGCGAGTACAAACCTGAATGTTCTAATGACACAAGGAGTTCTCCCCTCTATTTAAATGATGGTTCGAGCCGAACTCATGGAACGATCCGCTTTGCTGACGGACGCTTTTTCGGGTCCGCTTCGTTATCGCAATCTGTGAGTTATGGACTGATTACGATAAAAGTATCAATTAATAATTTTAGAAAGGAAATTGAAACGTATATATTTTGAACGGCTAGACCATCTCCGATAAACAAGGGGCCTTCCAGTATCGCATAGAAAAATACCCTGTTTTATTGACGTTTAAAGAAAATACATAATGCAAAACCGAGTCGAAGAAATCGCGTTGTTGGTACTTCGTAAATTACAGCATAATGATCAAGTGTAATATTATCGCTGACCCCGACAGCTCGCCCGATTGCAATATGAAACGAGTAGAGGTCAAAATTTCCAACGATCAAAATATAGAAAGGCCGATATTGCAAAATTTCGTAATTAGAAATAATAAAATAATGATAAAAGAATTATTCGAAAATACTATTTTCGTCAGATCGTCGAATGGAATAACTGCTTCACTGAAAGGTTACTTATTTGGACGTTTTTTTATTCGAAAATCCATTTTCACATGTTGGGGTTCAATGTTTTGAACGACCAAATTTAGATTGGCTGAAATCTTGACATTGAAAATAAAGAGCAGCTCTTGTTTCTAAGAGCCTATACACCTGATAAAAAAATGTCGAGAATACACATTTTTTACGAGTAGAACTTAGATACGCAAAACATCGAAGGACCAAAATAGCGACCGTCAAAATAGCAAGTAGAAAAAGGCAAATATCGCTGAAATCGCCATCGAATCTGATTTTATTGTTGTTTCCTCACAAAACGTAAAATTGTTAATAAGAGCTGGAGACCAATTGGCATGTGGCTTAATTTTACTTATTTTTCGACAAATCCGAGATTTACAGAATCGAGAGGGCACCGACCCTACATAATTTTTTATGCACATCCAAATATGGCATATATGTTTTCCACACATTTTGGTAGTGTACAGAATCTTAAAAAATCAACCGAAACATCTATCACAGATATCACAATATGTGATACATCAGCCCAATTAAAAAGATAAAATAATTTTCTTTAAACGTCCGTGACCAAAGGTTGCTGTTGTTAACTTAAAAGCATATGAAATGCGGCGGTCGGTAACAAATCAACCTTGTCTATTTTATCCGAGCACGTTCATATTTGACACCAAATTTGTTTCATGCTTTTATGTTTCATGAAACATTCTTCCCAAATAGTCGATGCATTATTCGAATCGGAAGCGAATGAAAATGATTGATTTCCAGAAATGAACGTCTTTCCCAATTTGTCTCGAATTGTCATCCTTTTTCAGAGATGTTAATGGATGATTTCGAAGACCAGATGATTTTCAGGAAGGAAATACTCAATTTCGATGGAATTATTCAGAAAGGTACGAATTGTTTATTGAACTGAATTAAATTGAATATTGATCTTGAAACATTTTAGAAGTTGATTGTGCGTTAATTACTCTCAAAATACTACAAAGGTCTTTGCTACGGTTGCGAAGAAATTGAAGAAATGCTGAGTGGGCCGTGGACGCGCTAATAAATAACCTCGGCGCCTCTCCACTCTTATCACCTGAGTCTTTTCCTTCATTGCTTAATTAGCTATTCCCAATTTCATAGATTTACAATGGTTCTGAGATGATAATATGTTGATACTTAAATTTTATCGCGAATTTTATGAACATAGAAATTTCAACGAAAGCTGTACGAGCTTTCGTTGCAAAGTCGACAATTGTTAACACAAATGTTATTTAACATTTATTTGTTTATTTCGCTGAATTTTCGTATTAATTGTTTTACATCTTCTTCCTATCTTTCGTAGTTTTTCTTATAGTTCCCCATTACTCTCTGTTTGATTATTTATTTATTTATTATTTTTACATTTATTATAAAAATTATGAAAGGGAATAACCTTTTATAATTTTATTTACCGTCTAATATTCAGCAGTGAAAATTGATAATTAATTGAGGTGCTGCGCTCATCGCTGCCGACTACATACATAACATATATAATATAGGCCGACGACCACTCTCGACATCATGCAGTCCGTGACCCGCCGGACAAGCGGCTGCATGCTCGACAGGCGTGACGAGCGTTCCATCAAGATCCTTATCTGCATATTTATGCCTCAAGTTGCTGAGTTTTATTCTGTTCATTTTTACTTTACGCTTCCTCTTGTATTTAACTCCTTATAATTGATCCATTCGTCTGGTATATTATTTATTCATCAAACCCTCAAGTTTGATTATTTACTTGTTATATTTTTCCCTTAAAGTTTATTTTCAGCAACATAATAATTTTCCAAAATTGTCAATAATTAATTTTTTTAAATGACTAAAATGTCTGCGAAATATTTCAGGAAAATTCGCAGGACGTAACAATGGCTTGTACGGACGCTGATGATGTTTCAACCGGACGTATTTTTGTCTGAGAACAACGGATCACGTGCTGGGTGGGGGGTCAAAATTTCGTACGACCAAAATTAAGAATGGCCGAAATTTTGAATTTCAAAAATAACGAATGTTCAAAAGTAGAAAGGTTTATCCTCCGAACGTCTTTAAAGTATTAAAT
>JAPYZD010004579.1:0-11074 GCA_030522725.1 Ichneumoninae sp. B BG-2022a | reverse complement strand
CACACATGATTATTAGCAAAGTTATTGTGGCATCGGTTAATAACAATCTGAAACGGATCGTCTCAACGATCAAAATGTTCTGCAAAAACGTACCTTTCAGTTCCTCGTGCTTGTTTGCATTAATATTTAGTATTGTGTTGCCTAGCTGACGCGATCCGAATAGCCGAAAATTCACTTCTGCACTCGCGAATCACATTTGGTTTCGGCTAATTGGTATTTTTGAAAACTCAGCTATGAGGTGATTGCATGGCCATAAGGTGACGTCTATAATGTTGCTCACTTCATATCCAATGTGTCCGATCATGCGCAGCGTTGCGCAGCCGCTTGGTACAATTGACCCGTGTTACTTTTGTCCCCGGTCTCCTCTATGGTGGTGCGCGCGAGTCGGGAGATGAGAAATCGCGACGTTGGAATCTCGGAGTTCGCGGTTGGTCGCGGAGGGAACGGAGGAAAAGCGCGTTGCAGTCCTCTGTGTCCGCGGCTCACTCGGTTCCTACGTCGTGGTCGGTTTAATGCACCCGGCAGGCGGCCCATAACGTTCCTCTAAGTGAGATTGACGTGGCCGCAGCGTGTCAGTGCGAGGACGCGACGGGCGACCCCGGGGTGGAAGAGAGAAACCGAGAGCGTGCGCCGCGGCCGACGGGGATGTTCGTGGGTGGTCAAGGGACGGTTAATTCGCGTACGCTCATCCGCTATGGTCTCTCTCTCCATTCGCGTGTGTGGCTCGTCGACCGAGCCGCAGTATACTATACTAATGAATTGGTTCTTTCTGGACAAAACGCGTTCCATCGCCGCGCGGCACTCTATATGCACTCGCCTCGCTCTCCCCCGGCGTACGTAACGAACGCTAACGAACCGGCAGCGATCTCTCCACTGCAGTTGAATGAAACGCACGCGACACGAGCTCTTCCACTCTCGCGGACTCGTCTACCTGGTTGCATTAGGCTTGAATTTGAGTTATTTTTTTTTCAGCTTGACAATTAATACGGCAATGAAGGGGAGCGCGTAGCACCTGCTGCTAGGGGAGCGCGGGGCAGAATGGTACACCGGGGCAAAACGGGATAATGAGACAAAACTCAATTCTCCAATAACTTTTGGATGGTGGCGATGGTGGTACGTGGGGCAAAACGCGTTTGAAAATCCGGATGTATCGTTGGGACAAAATTGGGTATCCAAAGATCATTGGAAAATTGAGTTTTGTCATCGCTATCCCGTTTTGCCCCGCTGTGCCATTTTGCCCCAGTCTCCCCTATACGAAGCGCGGTTAACGTCACGGCCTCGCGAGCCTCCGAGTGGTCGCTCACCCTCGTGCGAAGACGAGGGGTCTCCGACTGCTATCTCGCGTGTTATATTGCTTTAGGGTGGATGCGACGAATGTGGACCACCCATTACCATGGATCTCACGGAAATAATATATATCCGGAATATATTAAATTCGTGGTTATCGTATGGTTAATATATTAAACATTTTTGGGGTAAAAGTGGCGTATATGGCCCACCCAGATTTTTCCGCAAATCCGTGATGTACGGACCGGGCCGTATTCATCACTTTTACCCTCAATAGCTGTTCGGTAAAAGTGGTGAATATCGACCTGTTATTATAATATTTTACCCGCTCACTGTAAACCGTAAATCTGTACTATATCGACTCACAATCGTCCACTCAACTGTACTCTTATTTATTTATTTTATTTATTTATTTATTTACGGGACGAGCCCTTTTACATAAAAAAGTTCAGATAATATAATATCATAACAGTATGAGATCAAAATTAAATTCGTAATTGTTTTTTGTCTTGCACAGTTCACACCATAGTTTTCCGATGTATATGAATATATTTTACTAAACAAGATTATGAAAATAGACTTTGAGGATAATTAACAATTAATATCACATCGTATCACTTCGTTTCGTAGTGTAGTGTCCCTCCTGAATCACTCGAAGAGTGATTCATATAATATCATATAAAAAAACTTGTTCGACAAATGTATTATTATTATTATTATTATTATTATTAATGTACCAATCGCAGTGAGCCATATTCGATACTCGGACAGTTGAAAAGTATCACGTCCGTCCGTAAATGGCTTCAGCGTACGATATCTCATTACTGTATTTCCTGTCGTGTAGTATTTCCATTGGATTGCCTGATCGCATTACGAGTGGTATGATAATTTGTGACAAAAGTTAACGAAACGAGGGAAATTTAATATATTAACATTTTCCGGTCTATTATTTCGTCACGATAATTATCATGTTACGTCGAGCCACCCGCCGCGCGACCGGCGAGAGATTCCAGGTAGATTGCCGCGTTATCGGTAATTTTTTTTTCTACGCCTACGACCGTTACATTCAAGTTGCCTTTTTTGTGTCACATTTTTTTTCTTTTTTTTTTGGTCAAACCCCCTGACCTTCGTAATCCCCAGAGAATCTTGGCGTTATTCGTCATGGTTCGCTCCGCGCCGTCACACGGAGACTTCTTCCAGTCGTATAACTGTATGAGCTTCCACTCACGTCATACTTGATCCTTGTCTCGAATGTAACATTCGTGTATACTTACGTCGCGAACGCGCGGTCCTTCATTTTTTTTTCCTCCTCTCTATTCTTCTTGCCCTACAACGACTGTCGCCGCCGTGCAGAAGCCCTTTAGCTGCTGAATCGCGTGCAACGGCATCCTTGGCAGAGCCACCGAACTGAACCGTCGACCGTATTTTATATTTTTCTTTTAATAAAACATTTGAGGGAATAATGATTGTCGAGTCTTGTTACGCCGCACGGGATACGAGAATAGATCGCGTGCCCGGGCCGCGTTCTCGATGATCTTCTTTACCGTTGCGCGGCATTTTTGTACGAAATATGGAAGAAGAAAAAATGAATAAAAATAAAAATGAAGGATTCGAGGGCATTCCGAGATTGTCGGCTTACCATGTACGGACAAACGGAGAAAACCCACGAGGATTTACAGTTATCCGAACCGCGACTTCATCTTTCGAGTCGCACGAGAAGAGGGCCGAGGGCAGGAAAGTTGGAAGGTGAAACTCTTCCATCTTTCTAATTTCTGATAGGTACACTGAGAAATAGTATATTATGCCACAAGGGAGGAAAGTGCGCCTTTTCACCGAGTGCGAAGTTTGATGAGAAAGTCGCATGATTTTCACATCATTTCACTTCCTCCCGAGTGGCATACGATATTTTCTACCCGACTATGCTAAAAAATATCCACGTTTCTATGCCTGCAATGGGATGGAAAGTTGTCCGCCGCATTAGCTACTTTTCGGCCCGCTGCGTTACTTTTCGGCCCGCTGCGATACTTTTCGGCCCGCTGCGTTTCGTTTTGGCCCGCTGGTCAAGAATCGACAACTTTCCGCCCTCGTTGCAGGCATGGAATGTAAACTTTTTAGCGTAGGCGGGCGAAAAAGAAATTGTTGGATTAATCAAATGCGCGGTGACATAGGTTCGAAGGGGTATTTGGTCGGTTCAAAAAATGTGTTTCAATCGAAAATTTTTGAATAAATTGAAGCAAATAATTGTTTAACAAAATAATGCTTTATTTGTACCAAACAAATAACAGCTTTGAACGAATGTCATGGCGACTTTTGGTTAATCCAACCAATTTTTTTTCTCAGTGTACGCTTTGTTCCTCTCCGCTCTGCATCCGCGCAGGTTTCACCGCACCAGACTTCGAGAATGTTTTCGTTCTTCGCTAAACATCCAATGTTTGTCGCGTCTCCTCTCGACGGTGATTCGATGAGACACTTTACGAAACACTGCAATTTCATACGATGTAACCAAAGCCCTTCGGCTTATTCATTTACCCTTCTCTTCGCATATAGTTTTCTTTTTCGTCGTTTTTTTTGTCTCATCTTTATCCCTATTTTTTAAAAAATGGCTGAAAAATAGCTATCTCCTTCTTGACATCGGGAGTCTCGTTGAAGATGACTTCGACTTTCTCCACCGTGCTCGAAACTCTACCCAAGGGGTTTTTCCCACATTTTACTATCTTTTCCATCCCTCAGCCGCTGGTTCCTCCTCGTTCGACCTCTCCCGTCGCGTCTCGCCGTATCGTTTCAACGAAGGCTACTTAACCGCGACGATATCAGCCTGCGAAAAGCAATCTCCTTGGGTATACCTTTGGCTGCGTTCTACTTCCTCAAAACTTGCCTTTCGTTCGTCTCTCGCGTGGATCGGATTAAGGCAGTATACGATGCCTATATCTCCAACCCCCCCCCCCCCAACCCCCCCTCTTCACGGGGCCCACCCCCAGCCACTTCTTCGAAGCTTTTAACCGCAATATATACAACAGGATCTCTTGACTTCCGCGAGTGCAGCAGACTCTCCTTCTCCGCTTGGTTTACGTAAACGATCCATGATAGTACTCTTCCCCCCCCCCCTTATCCCCGCCCCTCTCTGCTCGGCTTAACGTCAAAGAACCTGCGACGTGCGTGTTAAACGATCGTAGGAAAATAACGAGATTCTTGTCTCACGTCGATTGTCTGGCAAGAGACTTGATACGAAAAATAAAAATAAAATTTTAATGGAAGAGAGGGTGCAATCGAGGAGGTTTGTTTGAAAGATTATGTGTGGTTGAACTCCTTGAACACGTTAAAAAATAAAATATGGATAGATAGATTTTTTCATTGAGAACTGGAAAGGTAAAACAAAAATTAAATTTTAAGGGAAGAGAGGGTGCAATCGAATAGGTTTTTATATGAAAGTCGATGCATCGTCGAACTCCTTGAATTCATTAAAAATAAATTATAGTCAGATTTTTTATTGAGTCTTCGATACGAAAAAAGAAAAGAACATTGTTATGGAAGAGCGGGTGCAATCGAGGATGTTTATTTGAAAAGCAATGTGTCGTCGAACTCCTTGAATTTTTGTCGTTGGCACAACGAATGTTATTTGGTTGACACAATGAAAAAGTTCTTTTGGATCGACAAATTTTGCATCGATCTAAGCAAATAATCTTTAACAAAACAATGCTTTATTTGTACTTTATTTAATAGCCGTACCTGACTTCGTGCTTACGTTTGATCTTAAGTTCGAACTGTAGTCTGAACTCAAATCCGATTATAGTTCGAGTTGGATCTTGAGATCGAACTTAAACTTAAGTTCTAACTCAAGTTCAAATTTAAGATCAAACTTAAGCACGATATCCAGTGCAAACTAAGGTTCGATCTTAAGGGATCATCTCAATGTGAAATTTTCAAAAAATCGTTTTTTTTTTTGTTTTTTTTTTTATCGGATAGTATACACGGTTACAAACATGCTGTTATATTTTTTAATCGAAATTCGAATTATTTTCGTCACTACAGCATTTCTTAGAGAAAGGGAACGGAGCGTCACATCTGCCTTTTAGCGCAGTTTAAGCACGTTTTTCTCGGAATGATGTTTTTCAAAACGGTGTTCGCTGCCGAGAGAAGAGTTTTCAAGCTATCGATTTCAAATGTTTACAGAACATTCTTCTTGTCATTCTCTATCGTCCTAATGGAAGCTTTTTTTTAAACTTCCTATTTTTTTTCTCGAAAAACTGACGAAAAAAAGGCCAATTTCACTAATTTTTGTTCAAATCGCTGCCATTTTGTAAAAAAATAAAAAATAAAAAAAGCCTCCATACGACGATAGCGGCTTTCCTACAGATTAATAATCTTTTTGAAATTTCTGTTTCAGATCAAAATTGAGCCCGGAAAAGTGGACACCGATTACGACTTTTTTTTACAACATTTTTGATAATTAATAACAATAATAAAAAACTAAAAAATCACCGCAACAAAAATCATTTTGTATTCTTCATAGCTTCTTTAATGCATTAAAAAAACCCAGACCGATTAGGATATCCTAACCATGAAAAAAAAATCGCGAAAATCAGTGATTTTTCAGGCGGTCACACTGAGATGATCCGTTAAGATAGATCTTAAATGGCAGTGAAGTTCGGGCCAAACTATGATTTTTTTTTTATTATACCCTTCGCTCAGTGTTGTCATAGAGTAAAAACTAAAGATAGACAAATATGCGACTCGATAGGTGGAACTATTTAGATGAGGACTTCGGTGAACGAGCACCAATCAAAGCCCCATCGTCAGCGGTGTGAGAGACCCAGCGATCGGCGATCTAAATATTTAATTCAACCCAAAAGCTTCATGAGACGCCCCACTAACAATAAAATCAAATGATAATTAAATTAACTATCTTCCGCAGCGCGTTCATTTTTTTTACCCGTCTTGTCCCTTCCATCCTCAATTAGTCGGCTCGGTAGTTCGGCGGCACGCACAGCAGCTCTCCCTCCGGCGTCGGTCTGCGCGAGGGTGAAACCTGCAATTATTGCAGAGCCTCCCGAACCATCCATACCCGGCGGTAGCTCGGTCGAGCCGAAGCAAACTGAAAGCCGGCCGGAACACGAGAATCGACCTGCTAAGCTTCCAATTACCCGACTGGAATGCCAATGTGTAGCGTGTGTACAGCCCAGGCAAAGGCACACCACTTCGTTGCACGTGATCACGTAAGGATGTACGTACCGCTCAGTGGAGGCGTTGGGACAAGTTCCATAGATATAGATATTGCCCCACACACACATCTATATATATAACAATAAATATGTATCGACTGGTAAGAAACGGAAGGGCGTATCTAACGCTATTCAGCCTGTAAAAAAGACGGCACATACGCCCTTCTGTTTCTTACATTTCTGGAGTGCTCGCGAAGGACAACCATCCGGAATTTATAGACTGCATACCCGAGACTCGCGTGTATGCACGGATTCTCACGTACCCGTGAACAAAGCCCACGAGCGCCCGTTGGAGCGATACGAAGCCTCGAGGAAAACCGTGGACCGAGGAAAATTTGAGGGTTGAATCCACTGCGGTGGCCGGACCGGCTTCCTCCGAGGGCTCCATTCCCCCCTCGTGCCCCTCCGCAGTTTTCCCTAATTTGTGTCAGCCTACCCTGTAACCATCGGCACACGTACACGTAGGTGGCAAAGTTTCCAAAGCCTCTGTCGCCCTGTCTGCAAGCTAATAACGATGTGGCTTTTCGACACAGGAGAGCTTTAGGTCGACCTGGTGGAGAGGCAGACGCAATACAGAGTCCGGTTGTTGGGGGTAGTTTTTATCGTCATTGTTCCCATGTAGGTTTTGCCGATGGAAGGGGGCCGGCCGATGGTTGGGCCAGTGGTAGCGGGGCGATTGTCGAATACCCAACGTTCGGACAATGGTCGGCCAAGTAGAGGCTTGCCAGTGGTTGATTTGACAATTTGCAGCCAGTGCTCGGGCGGATATCGACTCGTCACAGGATGGGTTGACAACTTTCGGCCCATGCTCGGCCGAGTATTGACTCGCCAATTGTTAGTGTGCCGATTTCAGGCCCACGTTCGGCGGATCGTGAACTCACCAACCATTGATTTGCTGATTTTAGGCCAATGATCGGCCGAATATAAATTCAGCAACCATTCGTCTGTTGATGCATGAACTGTTGATGAATGCATGAATTATTGGGCTGCCGATGTAGGACAATGTTCTGCGGAATAGGGGAGAGCGGGGCAAAACTGGACAATGAGGACAAAACTCAAATTTCCAATGATTTTTGAATGCCCCATTTTGTCCCAACGGTACATCCGGATTTTCAAACCCGTTTTGCCCCACGTACCACCATCGCCACCATCCAAAAGTTATTGGAAACTTGCGTTTTGTCTCATTATCCCGTTTTGCCGCGCTGTGCCATTTTGCCCCGCTCTCCCCTATGCTAAAAAATGTCCACATTTCTATGCCTGCAATGGGGATGGAAAGATGTCCGCCGCAGTAGCTACTTTTCGGTCCGCTGGGACTACTTTTCGGCCCGCTGTTGCTACTTTCCGGCCCGCTGCGTTTCTTTTTGGCCCGCTGGTCAAGAATCGACAACTTTCCGCCCCCGTTGCAGGCATGGAATGTGGACTTTTTAGCGTAGGCAGGCAAAAAGTAATTTATTCGACGGGTGCTCACCCAATAAATATTTCTTTAATTTAAATAAATATCTACTTAATTTAAATAAACATTTACTTAATTAAAATAAACATATATTTAATTTAAATAAACATTTATTTAATTTAAATAAATATCTATTAAATTCAAATAAATATTTATTTGCGAGACACGGTTCAGATAATTTTTTTTCTGAGTACAATAATCAGCCGCTCCTCTCGATCGACCTCGCGACCAGTATCGTCAAGCACTTATCATGGAAGGCTCCCTCGACGATCGGGCCAGGCTCCGATGCCATTGGCAACATCGGTGCCGTCCGTCTCCCAACCACCGACCACATCCGATTCCCCCACATGGCACACTGTGCTTCGAAAACTCTAGTTTCAGTAGGTAAGAATCGATCAAGGATTTTTCCGGGGAAATAAATTCTCGCCGGATCAGCGGGCGGGGGGCTCGAACGGTGCTAGGGGATGAAACCGGAGCGGGGAGAGCTGCACTGCGGGCGTTCGGGACGATCTGAAATCCCGGAGAACGCGTCGGTCGGAGGCGCGGAGAGGTAAAGAGGGATACAGAGAGAGAGATCGGGCAAACGACACTGTAGTTATATAGTCGAGTAAAGGGTGGAGTGAGGGAAACTAGCCGGAGGGGGGGAGGGGTAGGTGGAGGGGATGGCAACGCGATAACTTAGCCTCAGCCGGGGTTAATCGTTGTAATGCCTTGATTTAATACCTCGAGCGTCGAGAGACGAATATATCCAACGGTTACCAGCAACGTGAATTAATGGACGGACGCACACTCTGCATCTATGAAGGAAAAAATATACGAGGCTTATGGCGCAAACTAAAGGATAGCGGCTGCGTGGAGCCGGGCCGTTCGAAGGGACTTCCCCCCCCCCCCTTCACCCCCCACCCCGCCGGGCTGCCCCATGCTGCGCGGGCCCGACATTGCCGCGTTGATTTACTGCTCGTTAGATTATCTAGATCGCCATGAATGCCTTTCGTCGGGTCTTTATTAGAAGAGCACGAGAGAGAGCGCTCGTGAGTCACGAGGCGGAGGAAAAAAATGTGGCGAAACCCTTTTAATGACTCTATTCTATTCGTTAATTCGCAAACGAGCAATGAGAGAAGCTCCCCGCACCCACCGCCGGAGAACGATGGAAGGGTCACCCCTATCTCGCATCTCTTCATCAAGGCTCTTGAATATATATCGCGGAATTAAAGATACTTCATGACCAAAGCCCAACCGCCCAACGTTCCGGATGTTTAATTACAACCGAGGGGCGCGAGGGGACGCGGAAGTGAATGCTGAAATTGAGTGCAATTATTATCATTTTTTTTTGTTTTTTGTTTGGTTTGCGAAGCTCTGATAACGAGATGCACAAGGTGAAGATGTTGAATAGTTGAATTCAGAAAAAATTAATAAAAATTGCCATGAGTGCCGTTTAGCGAGCAAGAACCGAAAGTCCCAGGTCGAACGATGGAACAACAACGCAACAGCGTGTGAAGCCCTCTTGAGGGATTTTAGAAGGTTCTTGAATGGCTCTTGAACAGATATTGTGGAATTAAAGGTACTTCATGACCGAAGCCCCCTCGTCGTTCCGAATGGTTCATTGCAAGCGCATGGTATAAGAGAAACCGGAAGTCAATGTTGAAATGGAGAGCAATCATTATAATTTTTTTTTGTTTTTTTTTGCCCATCGCTGATGACACAATGCACTCTTCTGCGGCATTATAGTTGAGAATAAATGAAAATCTTTATGAGTGCCAATAACGAACGAGAACCGGAACTTGAGCGTCGCAGATGGAACGAAGGAGCTGCATCGCGTAAAGCCCTCTCGAGAAGTTTTAGAAGGTTCTTGAACGGCTCCTGAACAGATATCACGGAATTAAAAATACTTCACGACCGAAGCCCCCTCGTCGTTCCGAATGGTTCATTGCAGCCGCATAGTACAAGGGGACCCGGAAGTGAATGTTGAAATGGAGTGCAATCATTTCATTTTCTTTTTTTTTTTTGCGAAGTTCTGATAACAAGATGTCCAAGGTGAAATAGTCGAGTAGTCGAACGCACAAAAAGTAATTAAAAAATGTCATGAGTGCCAGTAACCGGACACCATTTTGCCAACAACCCGCCAGCAAATCGCACATGTCCGGATGGTGTCAAAATTGCGTCATGTGCTTCCGCATTTGCCTATGTTTTTGCCATTCAATGCCGAATATTTTAAGGAGCATATTGCCAGCAAGTTGTCAACAAGACTGGTGCTTCGCATCTCAGAGTTATTCGCTTGAGTCATGGTTATTTTGGACGAAATAAAAAAATCGGTTTCTTAAAAATTTAATTTTAATTTATTTTTAACTGTCCCCATCGATTCTCACAAAAATTAAATATCAAGGATCGCTAGCGCTACTCAATTTGTGTGTCATATTTCCGAAAGATAGGGTAAAAGTGGGGAATATGGCCCGGTCCACATATCATTGATTTACGTGTTAATCGAGGTGGGCCATATTCACCACTTTTCCTCTATATCGACACTTAAGGAGGTTGGAGCGAGTGGTGTTCATTTTGCCTAAATTCGCGAAATTCGGGCAAGAATTGCAAACACTTCCCAATGTTATAGAAATGTGAAACAATTCATACTTATTATAGGCACTGAAAAGATTCATTTTGCATAATAATAATTTCAAAATGTTATTAACAAATTGTTGAAAAAAATTGTTCATCAAGATATGTGGTAACTCAACTATTAAAATAAAAATGATTCGTTCATGTTTCGGAATACGTATGAATTTTTTCAGATTTTTATCTTTATTTTGATTTTTCTTGTTATTTACATGGAAAAATGTGCAAAAGTCAAAATAAAGATAAAAATCTGAAAAAATTCATACGTATTCAGAAAAGTGAACGAATCATTTTCATAAAAAAAAAAGTTTTGTTGCCCGGTAATTTGTTAACCAATTAATTTTTTGATGAATTTGTTAATAACATATAGCAATTATTATTATGCAAAATTAATCTTCTCAGTACTTTTAGTATACATGATTTTTTTCAGATTTTTACACCATCAAGAAGTGCTTGCAATTTTCTCTTATTGTTGTCGAACTTATGCGAAGTCAGCGCGCAGCGA
>JAPYZD010004578.1:0-11075 GCA_030522725.1 Ichneumoninae sp. B BG-2022a | reverse complement strand
AAGATTAATTTTGCATAATAATAATTGCAAAATGTTATTAACAAATTCATCAAACAATTAATTGGTTAACAAATTACCCGGCAACAAAACTTTTTTTTTATGAAAATGATTCGTTTATTTTTCTGAATACGTATGAATTTTTTCAGATTCTAAAGTAATCATTGATTTTTGTTCGATAAAAAAAATAAAAAAATCAACGATTGGGGAACGCTCCGGCGCATGCGCAGCAACCCGCAAAGAAAATTCGTCCTCGACAAGAACTTCGCAACGACTCATCGAGAGGTTTCAACGATACAGTTTCTCCGCCGGAACGATACGCTCGACGAAAACCAAAAAGCCTCTCATCATCGTCTTTTCGACCTCGAAAAGCGGCTCTCTGTTCAGGCCGGACGCTTGGCGCGTACACAACCGGATGTCAAACGAAAGGCGGAATTCTTTCCCTGCGTTTGTCCTTCTTTTTGTTTTCTTTTTCTTCTTGATTATTATCATCACCAACAACAAAGGGAAATAATGTAAGATAATGAATAATAATTAATTATATTTATTAATTATATTAATATATTACATATATTAATTATATCGATTGAACAACGATTTTTAAATTTTTGAGCCATTTTTGAAAAACGTCAATTTTCGTGATATTCAAATGACGATATCTCGGCTTCCAATGAAGCTAGGAAAAATCCTGGGTGCCCATCGTGTTCTACGGGAAAAAATACACAAGATAAGACCTTGTACGAAGTTCTAGAATCGTTTTATCGTGCCGTTTGGAGACGTTGAAAAACGTGCATAATTGATTGACAAGGGCAATCAACCATGGGTAGCCTTGGAATTTTTTATGAAATATTTTTTGTACTGCAGTGGAACTTTTGTATCTTCAATTTAATGCACTGAAAATAGTTTGTTCTAATGTAAAATCCCATTTTTGGGATTAAAATCTAAAACATTGGGTGTGGAGCAAAATGAACGTCATATTCGTTTTTCTTGTGTGTGTGTTTCAACGTAAACCAAATCGGTTATTGACCTAAATGTTATTTCGTACGTCGCGCCCGATAAGCATATCTTAATTTTTTACAAACGTCCCAAGACAACCTGGAAATTTCGTACAGACTTTTTATTTCGTATGCCATGTCAAACGAGAGGCGGAATTCTTTCGCAACGTTTATCTATCTCCTTCTTGTTGCTTTTCGTCTTTCTTCCTTTTTTTCATTTTTTTTCTCTTTCTGATCATTATCAAAACCGACAACAAAGCTCAGAATTCCGCGCGCTCTGCCACCAAGCCAATGTCATCAGAAACAGATGCAGCTTCGCTTTAAAAAAAAAAAAATAATAAAAAAAAAATAATCTGCACATCAACTCGCCGCAATCGGAGCGCGACGATTCTTCCTACATGCGGCTCGGATATAATTTAAACAAAAAAAACACAGATTTGCGGAGAACGCGCGTCGGATAGAGGCGAGTTCGCAAACGGTCGTAGGAGTGACGACGTTCGACGCTCGTGGCTGTGCAAATGTGCGGCAGACCACGAAAGCGATAATGCCGTGGCGTTTCGCGAATGCTCGCGCTCGCCGGCAGACCTTGTGTCTCTCGGGCCGAGCGCGGTACAGAGACACGCGGGGTGCGCGCAACGCGGGCTCCCCGAGCTGCGGTGTGTCTCTCTTTCCCGATTAACTGTGCAGAAGGACAGACGAAAGGCTCGCGGCTCTTGCCGACGTAGCTGGAGCAGCTCTAGACACGAAGACTTTTTTTTTTAATATACATCGAGGCGTTTCCAGCATCAGCGTACGCGATCCAAGGTTTTCTCGAGCCCGCGGGAGCGAGCAGCAGATACGAACTGCACTGCGCTGACTTCGAAGTAATCGATAAACGCGATTTCTACACTGAGAAAAAGGATGGTATTTTCTGCTATAGCGAATAGTTTCCAGGGGAACGTCTATAGGGTAAAAGTGGTGAATATGGACCACCTCGATTAACACGTAAATCGATGATATATGAACCGGGCCATATTTCCCACTTTTACCCTATAGGGTAAAAGTAGTCAAAATGGCCCACCTCGATCAACACGTAAATCAATGATATATGGACCGGGCCATATTCCTCACTTTTGCTCTATAGGGTAAAAGTGGTGAATATGGACCACCTCGATTAGCATGTAAATTAATGATATATGGACCGGGCCATATTCCCCACTTTTACCCTATATAGATACTTTCTCATAGTATATATTTAATTGATTAAACTATAATTATGGCTGCAATCATAATGTTTTGTTATTGTAACTATAAAATGTAAACGTTCCGCCTGAGAATTATTTTTTATAAAAAATCATTCTTGTTGCTTTTACTATGTAATTTTTTATCAGCATACTTTTATCGTTTAACGCTTTGCCTTCGATATGATTTGCACGAAATTGATGTTTTATGATTGTCTACAGAAAAAAAAAATAAAAATGTTAATGGAAGTGTTCTTGAGCGAAGTGGTCGCTGTGAGTTTACATGCGGTCGTGTAATTTTTTTTTTTTCGAATGGATCCAGCTGGTACGCGGCAATGGCCATTCTTGTCGGGGATTGCGATTTATGATCTTAATAACTGAGGCCTCTCGCCGCTCAGCCTGTGCATGAATTAACAGCTCGTTCCTCTCGGCCGTTATACTTCCCAGGAATACCTAAGTTATAGTCTAGCGATTTTCACTCTCTCGCGAGCCGCTTAAAGCGATATTGCAGCGCCGAGCTACGGCGGTGCGATTGTTAGCCGCGGTTCAGTCATTGGCGGTTTCTCGGATTCTCTTAGAGTGTGGCGCGGGAATTAAATCGGAAGGGCGGGTTTTGTACGCTTGGACCCAGAAAATAGGCCCTTCTGACTCCAATCACGCTATATGCGTGTCCGATTTGTTGGTTCCGTTTTCACTTATCTGGGCTTTATACGCGTCTGACCTGTCACTTCCGACTCTACTGATCGATTAATTTTGTGCGGATAAACTGCTACGGTCATTTCTATTGATCGAGTTACCATGCGCGCCGGATCTGTTACTTCCGACTCTACTGATCGATTGATCATGCGCGCACAATGTGTTACTGACATTTCTACCGATCGATCGATTCTGCGCTCCTTATCTATTACTTCCTTTTCTACTGATCGATTGATCATGCGCGCAGAATCTGCTACTTCCATTTCAACTGATTGCTGTATTTTGCGTGCCTGATCTGTTACTTCCATTTATACTGATCGATTGATTGGGCGCGTTTGATCTGTTAGTTCCATTTATACTGATCGATTGATTATGCGCGCTTGATCTGTTACTTCCATTTATACTGATCGATTGATTCTACGCGCTTGATCTGTTACTTCCATTTGTACTGATCGATTAATTATGCGCCGCAGATCTGCCACTTTCTTTTCTACTGATCGATTAATTATGTGCGGCAGATCTGACACTTTCTTTTCTACTGATCGACTGATTATGCGCGCTTGATCTGTTACTTCCATTTATACTGATCGATTGATTTTGCGCGCTTGATCTGTTACTTCCATTTATACTGATCGATTGATTCTACGCGCCAGATCTGCCACTTTCTTTTTTACTGATCGATTGATTATGCGCGCTTGATCTGTTACTTCCATTTCTACTGATCGATTAATTATGCGCGGCATATCTGACACATCCTTTCCTACTGATCGATTAATTATGCGCGCTGTAACTTGTTATCGATTGATTTTGCCCGGCGGATTTGCCACTTCCTTTTCTACCGACTGATTATATAACCAATCGAATTGAATTTGGTGATCGATAATGAATAAACACAAAAGCATGCCAATAACCGTTACTTTTCTACAACCCCAGCGGTTGATAACTGCTCGGTCAGTTTTACTGTGTATATAGACGCGGCTCGATTGCCTGGCTGTTGCACCACCACTTCGGTAACGCGAGACTGGCAGACCTCGACGCGGGTGCGGTGCAAAGTGTTTGCTGTACCTACCGTCGCAGTAGGTGCAGACAAAAACGTTCCACGGGTCACTGACATTCGATACTCGAAGCTGCGGTGTCGATAGTGCTCAATGCTGTTTGGAAATATGGTTCAAGAAGGTTGATTTTTTTTAAATTTTATAAAAAAAAAAAAATAAACGCCACTACACGAATCCGTACCATTGAACTTTGACGATTTTTAAATTACCATTGAATGGTGGCCTCTGCATCGCACTAAGGTAGATCCGAGTCACGTTAATTAAAATAGTCGAGAATAATGACGGACAATCGTAACTGACTCACCGCCGCGGAATTGAGTGAATTTTCGTTACCCAACCCCGTCGACGAAAACCACCTGCGGATTCGCCGCTGCTTTCGCGGTGGCTCACGCCACGTTGTGAATATAATGTTGCACCAGCGACGACCGCGAATAAGGCATGGGAAGGAAAAAAAAAGAAAAAAATTCTACGGATCGCCGGTGCGAGACTTTCCCGATTTTGAAATTACCCGGCGGCTCTCGGCGTTATGATCGCGTAATGTGGATTATGGTAACTGGAAGACTAACGTATTGTAACGGAATGGCTTCTATGTCTATCCTTCCGATAAAAGCCCCTAGGCTTTTTGTCCATCATTTTGGAACGCGAACTTTCTTTCCAATATATAGAAATAGGGTAAAAGTGGGGAATATGGCCCGCTCCATACATCATTGATTTACGTGATAATCGTGGTGGGCCATATTCACCACTCTTATCCTAAATATAAATGTATAGGACTGAAATATAGAGCGAAAAAAAGGAGGCTGTTGCCATTGTTTCCGGTAGGAGCAGAATAGGGTGAATATGGACCACCTCGATGAGCGCCCAAATGCTGCACGAATCCGACCATATTCACCACTTATGTAAATACTGACCATATTATCCTATATCTAAATATCGCTCAACTAAAAAATGGAAAAACCATCGGATAGGGGAGAAGTTGAGTCTCGATGGAGGTGGTTCTAGCGGACGGATGGTGCCATAGCCGGTCGCCGAAGAGCGAAGGAGGTGATAAGCGAAACCCAAATAAAACACTCGAAAAATTTAATTTGATAAAAGAAAGATGTCTGGTCACCCACAACATATCAACTTGCTCATATATTGTGTAAATAAATATGTAAGTCAATAAATAAATACATAGTGACGGGTCGTTGGGTGGGAGGGGGAAGGGGTGAATATGGACCACCCCGATGAGCGCCCAAATGTTGCACTGACCTGACCATATTCGTCACTCATACTCCATATGTAAATATTCCCCAACTAAAAAATGGAAAAACCATCGGGTGGAGGAGAAGTCGAGGCGCGATGGAGGTGGCTCCAGCGGACGTATGGTGGTGATTCCCGTAGCCGGTCGCCGAGGATTGGAGAGGTGGTAAGCGAAACCCAAAAAAAAAAAAACCCTCAAAAAATTTAATTTTACAATAAAAAAATATGCCTGATCACCCTCAACATATGAACTTGCTCATATGTTGAGGGTTGCACAATATATATGTTGCATATATATTGTGTAAATAATTATGTATATAAATATGTAAATAATTAAATAAATGTATAGTGCCGGGTCGTTGGGCGGGAGGGTGAAGGGGCGAATATGGCCCACCCCGATGAACGCCCAAATGCTGCACAGGCCTGACCATATTCACCACTCATGTAAATACTGACCATATTCACCACTCATGTAAATACTGAGCATATAACCCTATATGTAAATATCCCCCATCTAAAAAATGGAAAAACCATCGGGTGGAGGAGAAGTCGAGGCGCAATGGAGGTGGCTCTAGCGGATGTATGGTGGTGGTTCCCGTAGCCGGTCGTCGAGTATCGGAGAGGTGGTAAGCGAAACCGCAGCCGTCTCTTCGCAGGAGTCGAAGCGAGGAGGGAAACCCAAAGGAGAGACAGGCGACGAAGAGAGGCCCTCGGGGGGCCCGTACACTACGGGGCAGAGCGAGCATGTAACAATCGCGATCACTCGTCGAGGTCCCCAGTCATCGTCGCGGTGGTCCCCACCTTCCGCGATCACCGTTCGCCGCCGCTACCAGCGGGGACCATCAACGAGACTCCTCGCGCCGACGTTGGGGCCGCACCAGTTGGGCCGAGTCCGCTCGCGCATTCGCATTAAACTTTTTCGTTCGCGGCTTATTAAATCCCAATCGCACCACCTCTCCTCTTCTTCTTCCTCTTCCTCCTCTTCTTCTTCCTTTTCTTCCTCCTCTTCGTCAACAAGAAACCAAAAAGTTTCCTTCCGGCTCGAGTGTCCTCATAAAAAAAAAACAAAAAATCCTCAACCATTCAACCCCGTTCGATCTACGAATTAAAAAAAACCCGAAAAAATTTAATTTGAAAAAAAAAAATACACATACAAATTTCGAATTGTGATGAATACCGGCCGAGCAGAGGATTGTTAATTGTTGATGAAGACGTGAAAAAGTGTGAAAAGAAGATTTGTGAAGAAAAGGTTTATTTTTTTTTCTCTATTTGTTTTTACTCTTTCGCGAAGGAAGATAAGGAAGTTTTCTTGCCGAGGACGGGAGAAGTGCGTGTCGCGGAAGTACGCGTAGGATCTCTTGTACAGTTCCGAGGCGCGTTTTCGATTCCGTTCGTCGAGTTTGCGGGCTGTTCGGGAGAAGAGGAAACACGGTGCTGATGAACCGTCGGTTGTGGAATCGCCGATAGGACTCCTTAGGGGTCGTGTGCCTTTTTGTTTCGAGTTATCGTCGCAAGGGAGACGTGCTGACCGTCGCCGGAGGTTTTCCCTGAGTAAGAATCGATCGGCGAAAATGTTCACCCTCCCTGTCGTTAGGGTTTTTTTCCTCGGTACTGGCCCACGTAGCGCCAGTACTGGGCGACGTAGGGCCAATACTGGTCCTGCTCTGGGCCGGTACTGGCCGACGTGGGGCCAATACTGGTCGACGTAGGGTCAATACTGGTCCTGCTGTGGGCCAGTACTGGCCGATGCCGGGCCAGTACAGGCCCTGCGCTGGGCCAATTCTGGCCGGCGCAGTGCCAATACTGGCCCCGTACGGAGCTCTCACTAGGGTACCGAGTTGATTCCGGCACTCCGGATCGGAACTTACCCTCCGGAGCGGCAAAGTGTTTAGAGGACCGGACAAATTTCTTTCCATTTGCGTCACGCGATATCGAGTTTTGCAACTCTTCATCCTCCGCGGAGCCCCCGATCATTGTGCAAATAGCGGAAAGGAAAAAAAAGGAGAACTCGAGAATGAAGTAAAAGTAGGATCGTGCCGAGAGAACGAGAATGCCGGGGAATCGCTCGCGAGGAGTGGACCAGCACACCGGTGCAGTAGCTCCGGAGCGCTCTATCGCGCTTGTGCCCGCGCACACGCCTTTTTACCTTCCTTTTCTCCCCCGTTCGAAAGGGAAATGTCCTTGTAGAATAAACGATCCGTCGATCCCTCGTCCTCTCCAATGACTGTCTTTTTACTGCCGCTGTACTTCGTGTGTCTCTGTGTGTGTGTGTGTGTGTGTGTGTGTGTGTGTGTGTGTGACATTGCCCAGAATTATCTCCGCGATATCGTCGCTTCGAACATACACTATTTTATCTCGATCATTAGTTAAATTGTTTTTTATTTTTATTTTTTGTATATTTTTTCGGTCCGACCTATAATGTTTTTCGAGCAATCGCATGCGCCGAACGACCCGATCAAAATTTGTCCCCGAATTGTATTTAGAAAATGTCGCATACGAAAACTCAAAATTTAACCATAAAAAGAATTCAATTTTAATATGAATTAAAATTGACATTTTTTTTTGGTTCAATTTTGAGTTTTCGTATTCAAATTTTTGTAAATACTGATTATTAAAAAAGTTCATTAATATTGATTAATATTGATTAATAATATAATTGTTGTATTCACGAATGTTTGAAATTAAAATTTTCCGCGTTTGTTATTATCAAGAAATTCTGGAGAGCGGAATATTACTGATTAAAAAAAATACTATCGCCGTCAGTTCGTCAGTCAGTCTGTTCGGTTCGCTAAGGAGTTTCCGCGTGCACCCGGTGATCAGAGAAAACGACGAGTCACCGCGGCGTTTATACGATCGTTGTCAATTAAGAAGTTTCACTCGATAACGTGCGCTCACGTTTTTCCATAGAGTCGACGAACTCGCGACAGGAAAGTATCGATCGCGTCCCGCTCGTATCCGCGATCCGTTTATTCCATATTTATAGACGCAACCGTGAGACATTGCAGAGGTCTTCACACTGACCAGCTAATGATACGTTGTCGACACTTTATTCGTCTTCCTCACCCTTGAAAAAATCCTTTTTCTACTTTGCGTACTTTTCTACTTTGCGACTTTCGATTTCGTCCGGATGAGAAAAGTACCGATCGGTCCCACGTCCGGTCCGCTTCGAAGTTGAATTTTTTCTTATCACTTCCGGTCCGTTTTAAGTGTGAATTTTTTCGGAGCTCGAACAGTGCAATTACCAATTTTCCCATTCACGTCTTAATTTTGTAATTTATTATTTATTTTTCTTACAAAAAAAAAACCCAGACGGTTATTTTTTTATCACTTCCGGTCCGTTCCGAGGTCGAATTTTTTTCGGAGCTCGAACAATATAATTACCCTTTTTCCCATACAAGTGTTCATTTTTTAAGTTTTTAATTTTTGTAATAAATAACTGCCCAGACGGTTTTTAAATCTCCGATCTCATTTCCTACATTTTTCCATTCGGATCGTCCTTTTTTTTTTGTTCCACGCTCGCCTCCGAGCTCGGTTCGAGGTCTCTCTCACAGTAAAATGTTTCGAAACTAAACGGAGTCGGCTAACAGTTTCTTGCCTTAAGTTTCTTCTTAACCGCTGAGAAATCCTTCCGTTTTTGTCTCGGTTTAACAACTCCGCGGATTAATTTAATCGTCTCCGGAACGATATCGCTCACGGCGCACCTTCCGTTTCTTTTCGTTAAATTTTGCCACGATATAATTGTAGCGCTGCGCCGGTGTCGGTCGTTGGAAACGGAATCGCGACCTTCGGGCGTTCGAGTCGACCGCACTCGAGTTGTGTACAAACGCGTGACTCTATCGCATATACGAGTTTTCGTAATGATCGACGAATAAATTTCTTTCATACGACATAAACAATCAAGAACAACGGATAATCGCCCGTTCGGAGTTGTTGATCCGGCTTGTTGATCCACGCGGATAAATAAAATTCCGCGCGGGCGAGGTTGAATAGCAAATTTTTTCTTCCACCCTTAATTAATTATCGGGGGCTCGGTTTTGCGACGGCTAACAACAATCCATCAGTCAATACCGCACGAAGCCAAGTGACAATAATCATTTTTATTCTCGCAGATCGCGGTGGATTAGAGCGATTAGCGCACCCAAATGGGAACCAGTCAACTCTAGGCAGGAGAGCATATCGGTACAGTGAAAAGTCGAGATTTAATTTTTTTCGAGTTTCCTTACCGTTGTCCGAATTTCTCAAAGAAATTTGAGTAAGAAATTTTCATAAAATTGTCGAAAGAAAAAAGAAAAACAATCGCGAGTGAGTAACGTCGGTAACGTGAGAAATCGTCCGCGACTACCGGGAACCCGCACGAGATTACAATTCGAGGATGCCGAGGATCTCAGTCGCGACGATGGAAACATGAAGCGTTGTGAGGATCGCTCTACGGACCAGCAGCACTCTACTTCCATCATCCATAAATGACGTGAGTTGTTTTATTTGATTTAACGACAGTCAACGAAGTGCGGATCGTAGTCGACCTCTCACCGGGTGTCGGGTCGACTACGGCTCGTACTAAGAAATGGAACGGGTCCGAGGTCTCGCGATTTTTTTGTAGATGCCTAAAGGCCGTCTCCGGATGTGTGCCAAATTTGAAACTGATTCGTCGAACGGTGACGGGGACAAAAATTATAACGCAGAGGCTACCGATCGCTTCGATCGAGCGCCGTCTTCCTACCGTACGAATCAATGCAAAAAGAAACCACTCGCAGAACCGACCTGTCTCCAAGGCAATTCTACTTGTAAAAAAAAATGAACCATCGAATCAGCATATCAGCTATCTCGTGTTCACGCACTGTCGATCGGGTGATGCACCCGGAACGTGAGAAATCGTCGAAAAAATTGCTGACTGCCCCGTCACGCTCACCTGTTCGTTTCGTCGGTCGCACGACTTTACGATTCCACTCCCTCCTTCAAAATCTTTCGTTACTTTTTGCTTGACAATGTGTTCCTCCCGTCTCGTATTGCTCGCTGCTTTTGTGTTGACGATGGGGGGAAAAAGGCCGGAATCGCCTGAAAGACCGTATTGTGCGATCGTGGGCTGAAAATACGTCGGCGCTGACTGTTTGATAAGCAAACCACGTGCCGGCTCGAAGCCAGTGACACCGTCGCTCGCCATCGACCAGACTCACGCATGCTATAGTCCTCTGTACTATAATATTATAGTTAAAGAAAATTAATATCTAAAAATTCAAAATTTATTGCGGCTAAAATTTTTTTTTTATTGAATACAATTTATATCTTTCAAGAGGTCGAGCATGCAATTCAAGAAAGTTCGGTACAGCGAAGCGTGCACGGTCCCCGAGACTCTATTAATCCAAAGCGCATTAAAACGTTCGCACACTAGATATCCCGAGAATACATCGGTTGAATACGGCAGCAAGTACATACGGAGACTGCGAATGCGAGTGGCATTCTGCCAGCAACGAGTGAAAGCTTTCTCGCCGTCGCTGGCGTATACCCGATCTACCGTCGAGACAAACCGATCTATTTCCACGCCTCTCCCGTGTGCGATGGAAATATTCGTACAATATTTTTCAACGAACAGTGCAGAGCCGGCGACGCGTGGGAATCAACCGGCGCTCAGTTTTTAACGGTGCGCAATGTTTTGACGGAACACGACTTCTAGCTGTGAGAAAAAATAATTCTCTTGGATCTCCAATCAAATTTGGGTCCGCAAAAAAAAAAATAATTTGGACATCCAAGAAGTGTTTTTTTCGCATAGGAAATTGGATATCCAAGAAATGCGAGAAATTTTGGATATCCAAGAAATGCGAGAAATTTTGGATATCCAAGAAATGCGAGAAATTTTGGATATCCAAGAAATG
>JAPYZD010004577.1:0-15365 GCA_030522725.1 Ichneumoninae sp. B BG-2022a | reverse complement strand
CCAGCCGACCCCCCCCCCCCCCTCTCGTCTACTACTCCGTCGAGCTTCTATCTCATTCCGGCGACCACCGCATCGGTTCTGTATTCTGGTGTATATACGTTCGCTTTCTCATTCTCTCGTCGGTCCGGAGTGCAGAGTGTAACGTGTAGCGTAATGTAAGGGTTGCCGGAGCTCGGGCAAGCGCGCCACACGGCTCTGCCGCGCCGTGCAGTAACTTCGGGGGGTGAGAGAGCGAGAGAGTTTAAAACCCCTCGGGGCTTGAGGTCCGTACCCCCCTACTCCTCTTCCGTTAGATTTATCGGATGTTTTGGTTGGCGGCCATTGTTAGCCGTTCGCTTGCTCGCGTTCTCTTCTCTTTTCGCTCTTTTACCTCTCGTTCATTTCTCACTCATCCTTTGGTCCAAGCAACGCAACATCGCCGGTGGACACGGTGGAACAGTGCGAGCTGTTCCTTCGTCGCTTTTCTACCACCGCCAAGCGTTTGATTGGGTTTTATTAATTTTTTTTTGTGTGAAATATCTTTAGCGGGGGCTCTGAATGAAAAGCGGTTGATAATGAGTAAGGTAGACTGCAAGATTGTCAGCACGATATTCGGCTAAATATTCGGCTAAATATTCGACTAAATATTCGGCTAAATATTGGGCTAAATATTCGGCTAAATATTCGGCTAAATATTCGGCTAAATATTCGGCTAAATATTCAGCTAAATATTTAGCCAAATATTCAGCTAAATATTCAACTAAATATTCAGCTAATATTCAACTGAATATTCAGCTGAATACTCAGCTAAATATTCAGCTAAATATCGCCGCAAGTCTCTTATTCTAACAGCCCTTGTCTCGGAGACTTACCGCAATCAGGACTTACGAATCTATCCAATTCCATTGCAACATGTCCATCAAAACCGCACCAAAAAAATAAAAAATCCCCACCCGATCGTAAAACACTCCAGCACATTCTCCCATACAATTGTAATGAGCACGCGCACCTTGCCCTCGCTATTTTTCAATTTTTTATTTAATCTTTACTCGTATCGAATTTCATCTCTCGAATTAGAGAGGCTTCGAGCAATAAGATTATTCTCCCGGTGGGTCTCGTCTCTTGGTGCCCTGACGAGAACGAACGATGCCCCGAGAGTACATGTGCCCTAGCGAGAGAATTTCTTCTTTCGGTACAGCGCCGGGCCGGCTGCTTACGGCACGACGTGTTCTTCGATTAGCAGGCAACCGACCCGACCGTGACCTCAGCTTCCCCTCTCACCTCGCTCTCCGCGAGGTCCGCGAGCTCTCATCCGAGATCCCGTACCCGAGCCGTCTCGCTCCTTCGCCGTTGCATAGCCGTATAGGAATCCTCTCTTGGCTCTTGCGTATACTCCCTCGCTCGCTGTATTTTCATCTTTCTCATCTCTGGCCTCACGGTCTCGTCCTCCATCTCGCGGCACTGATTGGACGATCCATCACCGAAGAGGTTCTCTTCTCCGCGCTCTTTTCATCTTCCTCCTCTCCCGCTTCGTCCACCTCGAACTCGGTTTCTCCGGCATCGAAGAGCCTCTCGCGCGCTCCTCCGCGTCGTCGTCGCCGTGGTTCCTCCCCCACCGATGCCTGTGCCATTGTACAAGCTGTAAAAGATTGTACGCAGAGTCGTCCGAACAGAGTCGAACGCCGCGCTCGGTCAATCGATGACCTTTTCAGTTTGCCGCAATTTTTCGTAAAATTCTCGCATTCGTTGCGAAAGAAGAAAACAAATTTGTCGGAGCTATCGCAATTTTTTTTCTGCACAGTAAATTTAATTAAAAAGCTTCAGACATTTGACAGCATTTTTTCAAAACGCAATTACGTCATGACCAGTTTGGAAATCTCATTTTTCGACCGAAAGTGACTTCACATCAGAAATACGCCATTTCCGGTTTGAGAATCTCATTCTCTGACCGGAAGTAACGTCATACCTCAGATACGTCACTACCGGTTTGAAAATCTCATTTTACGACCGGAAGCGACGTCATGCCGGAAACGCGTAATTATTAGTACCAGATTAATTGGCTATTAATAAACACCGTACGATGAACGAAGAAAAACTTCGCGGCACTGCAGTTCTGACAAGCGATAAACCGAGCTTGATGGCTATCCGCGTATTGTACTCAACTCCTCTGTATAATACATATATACATATATATATCTCCAACGTCTAATACGTCGAGTTTCACGAGGAAATAACGTGCTAGGCGAGCCGCTAGGCGCGTTAGACTATAGCTCGACGAGTCCGCAGGTATTCATTAGTTCCTTATTCAAAGGGGAAACGCGGAATAGTTCCGGAGTTGCGCTGCCGCAGTCGCTGGCTCCAGGGTGGCACAAAGCACAAAGCTCTGTGTCGGCGGAACAATGAAAGCCGCAGATTTCATGAAGCCTCGAGTGAGAGCGAGAGGAAAGGAGAGCCGGAGAGCGAGGCGGAGAGGAGAGAAGGGCAACCCCCGAGATATAGGCACAATGGTTTAGCCAATGTGCACCCCTTTCACTCTCGTCCTCGCTATCGTGCCTCTTCGTCCACTCGCTCCCTCCGTCCCTCTCTCAGTGTAATATTCATATGTGTTGAATATATTAATGCCCGTGGAGATATGTAAAGCGTGGGTGAGACCGCGCGGAAGGCGCGCGCGCGCCCGAACGCAGACAGAGTCTCGCGAGAGCGAGAAACAGTGAACCCGCTCGCGCACTGCAATATTAGTGAAATGTGTCTCCGAGCGAACCATGTGCGGCTCTGATATTAAACAGCACCCGTCGGTGCATCTGCGCACCGGTTTTCCTCCCGCATCGTCCGACCCACCCCCACCCGCCGGCTCCACCGTCTACTTCTGCTTGTCTCTCATTCAAGCTTCTCCACACTGTTTCTCCCTCCGTGCACAGAGGAGATAGCGGCGAAATTTTCACTGCGCCTCGAATTTCCGTAGGTAACTCGTCTTCCTTCCTTCCTATATATAGGCATGTATATATATATTTATATATGTGTATATATATATAATACACCTCTCGTCGCTCACTGCACCACCTCTTTCACAATCCGGCGAGTCGCGAAATAATGTTCCCTCACGAATAATACCGTCGTGACGTGTGGGTGGAAGCTTCATTCCGCACATAGTTCGCGTTATAAAGTACATGTGTGTGCACTTGTAGGTAGGTTGCATCGTTCCCGAAAGGCTCGTCGCACGAGCCGCGAGAGTCGAGTTTCTATATCGCCGAACCTCACCCCCCACCGCCACCCCCTCCCCCTTTGTCGCGTCCTCCCGCCTCTTTTTTGCCAAGAGGAAACGGGAGGAAGGGGTTGCCACGCGGATTCTAGCGATATTTTTTCGAAATATGAAATTCACGCTGGAGTAGTTCGTCATGGGGTCTCGGGGCCGCGGGGTCTGGAGCAGCTGCGTGTAATGGCCACGGTGCCCTCTCCCGTCCACCCCTTTTTTATCTTTTTTTTTTCTTTTTTGTTTTCCCTGGTACACGTACCTCGAAAGCTTTTTCGCAGGATTAATCGAGTTCCACTAGCGCCTAAATATATATTTATTTATCCTCGATAAATGTCCTTCGTACGCATTTCTTCCCGTCTCTGGGCTCTTCGAGTAATCTCTCGGTGCGCCTGCGCTGAAGCGTGTTATCTGGTTGAAATACGTTTCCTGGTTCAAATGCGTTTTCTGGTTCAAATGCGTTTTCTGGTTCAAATGCGTTTTCTGGTTCAAATGCGTTTTCTGGTTCAAATGCGTTTTCTGGATCAAATACGTTTTTTGACTCAAATGCCTTTCCTAGTTCAAACGCGTTTTCTAGTTCAAATGCGTCATCCAATTCAAACGAGTTATCTGGTTCAGATATCTTATCTGATTCAAATGCGTTATCTGGATCAAATGCGTTATCTGGATAAAATGCGTTATCTGAATCAAATGCGTTATCAGAATCAAATGCGTTATCAGAATCAAATGCGTTATCTGAATCACATACGTTATCTGAATCACATACGTTATCTGAATCACATACGTTATCTGAATCAAATGCGTTATCTGCTGCAAACGCATTAACTGGTTCAAATAGTCTTTCTTTTATAAACTTTCAATGATAATGCTTGATGATTGATCCAACAATTAGTTTCTACTCCGCCAACACCTCATACATCCTAGAGAGGACATTCGTTAAGTTTTACGCACAGTAGTCATCCACAGGAGCTCCGTCGATCCTCAGTGTGTGTTCCGTTTCTGCTGTTTGAGAGCCCAAGAATCGCAGGCATACATAATACCGCCTCGTCGCAGTATCGAGCACCGGGGCCCGGCGCCCGCGGGGGCGCGGGGGGGGGGGGGGGGGGGGGGGGGGGGGGGGGGGGGGGGGGGGGGGGGAAGATCCAGAAATCCCGAGCGAAACGACAACGATGGAATAATTAAAATGCGATATTTACGAAGGGACCGGCGAACCTTCGTCTCCCGCTGGGCGCGAGCGTTGCCAACGCTGTGTGCAACACCGCACATACACACACCGTTACACACACGCAAACGCGTGATTAAGAGAAGGTACGAAATAAAAAGAAAAAGCTCGCGAGGTTGGTGGACGAGAGGAGGGAAATAAAATGAGAAACCGTGCGCACGAGGAGGGCGGAGAAGTGTGTGACAGGGAATGCGCGTCGCGGACACGTCGGGAAGCAGAGCCAACGGTGAAGGGGATGGAACTTGAGCGGCGACAAGAGAGAAAGAAATATCGAGCAAGCTGGACGGGAGAGGACGATGGTCCACAAGTAGGACAAGGGACAATCGAGAGGCAGGATGAAGTAATATAGAAAGAGAAAGGAACGGAGGGTAGAATTTCCCGATGTACGCTGGACGATGGAAGCGGAGAGGAACGGTTCGGTAGGTGGCGGCGTTGGCGATCCCCTGTTCGAGAGGGGGGTGGATGTGGGGGGCTGAAAACCCATGGTTCGGCTCACCCCGCGTCCTGGACGGTGATGCCTCGGCGAGAGAGAGTTCCCAACGTAGCCGGGGAACTCGGCGAGCGCGGAGGCGCGTCGTCGTGCGGAGGAGCGCACGCGGGCCAACAGCAGCAGCAGCAGCCCCCAGACCCTGCAGCTGTCAAACGCAGGCCGAATCTTCTTCTGCTCGTGACAGCCTGGAAATGAAGAGAGTGCCCCACGTAGGGTATCCTAGCCGGCTCGTGCTCTCCTCTGCCTCGCTCGCTTTCTCTGTGAAATACAGAGGGACAGGGAGAGAGATGGAGAACGAGAGCGAGCCGGGAGAGCCGGGAGAAGGCTCTACGTACCTACGTAGGAACGTGCGAGAACCCTGCACGGAAGACTGTGTGCGGGTCCTGCGTTCTGTATGATACATGGGTAACACACGCCGTTCGGATGGAACAGCGCGGTACATTGGCGCGGAAGTGTAGATTGCACTGTCCGTTTGGCGGTATCGGGTGTGTGTGTACGCTGGTAGAAATTTTGGAGCGTTACATCCCTGATAAGGTCCTGACGAGGCCTCTTCAGGAACTTGACAGACTCCGACTGAAAGGTCTGACATTTCTACTGGGGGTGTAGCGGTCTAATTTCTGGTAGAAGGTGTACCTGGTAGACATCTGAAAGCGTTAAAACAGGCCCTGATAAAGCCCTAACAAGGCTCAGATCTAACGGGCAAAACATTTCTGATAGGGATAAGAACCATACTGATTTTCAGCTGAGGTAATTTTAGGAGTCAGTGTTGGTTGAACAGTGTCCTGTTCAATAGCGATTAGTAGTCAACTCGAGTGCGAAAAAATTGAAGCAAAAAATTCGGACCCTCAGTTTTATCTCCTAAGAGGTTCGTGCCTAGCTGGGCAGTCAGAGATGCGACGGTAATACGGGCATGAATATTTAAGTTTACATTTTTTTCCGCTCTCTTTGAGCATTGCGTCGATAGACAAGAATGTTGGCACTCTTTAACAGGATCAAAAAATGTCACTAGAAAAAAAAAACAAAACTTGCGCACTGTGCCCACTCTTCTGCACCGGGCGGCCAGTGGGAGTCGAAAGGGGGGGTTGCAGGATCTCGGGCCTCTTTGGCCATTTGCCATTTGCGAATCATCCTCCTCTCGACTACAGCTGTACGTCCCGATACATTGTGCGACCTACAATCTGTCCCGCGCAGACCGATGCGCGAGTTCTCGCTATAAGAAATTTCGATGAGGGCGCGAATGAATGAGAATCGAGCCAACCCTGCTGCCCGCCGTGGACGGGCTTGCTCTTTAAGCTCGACACTCGACGATTACGTGGCACTTTCGTGGCGAACGCGATCATTAGCACAATTATTATTGTGTCGGCGGGCGCCCGCGCGCGCGCAAGTTCCCGGGATATTGCGGACTACAATGAGCACGACCGATCTCGGCGGCCTCCAGGACTTCGGGACAATGGCTATGTATACTTATAGCTATAGCTATATACATATATAGTATATCGTTAGGACTCCGAAGTGCGCTCGGGCTAAAGGTGGCTCTCGCGAGGGAACCTCAAAGAGTTATAGGTACTCTATAGTTTAGTGGAGTCATCGCCTGCGAGAGAACGAGCCGAGAAAAAGAACAGCGAGGAGGTGACTATTGGTCAAGTACAAAAGAAATTTACTAATGAAAGAAAATAAAAAAGCGAACACGCTTTTGTACCGTGGAAGTCGTCGGAGTCTCCGTGGCATTAGAGCGGACAAAGGGGAATTAAAACGCCGGAGCGTGTGCGCGAGTGAGTATCGCTCTTTCACTTTCCCGAACGATCGCCGAGCGTTCTCATTAATAGACTTGCGAAATAGTCCCGACTCTCGTTGCGGTCTCGCTGTAATTATTATGGCGAGCGGCATGCACGACTTTAATTCATTCCACTGTTATATAAACAATCGTTGTTTGCAATTGCTTCAATGGTACGCGGAGAAAAATAAAAATAAATACGAATCGAGCAGGGTAAACGAGACGTCGCGACGAATGCAGCCATCCGCGAGACGGAATACGCGCTCCAGTGTGTGTCCGATCGCTCCTTTCCCTTTTCCACCGCCCGACCGCTTCGCCTCTCTCGTTTTCCTATTATTTTTTTAATTCACGGAATGCGATCCGTTTAACCGCGCACGCATTGTGTTATGTCAAGTTACATAAGTCCACACTGTAAAAAAATTCGGTTTGAAAATTCATAAATGTATATGAAGTTTTATGCATATACAGTATATGAAATTTCATTGACACGTATGTGAGAATACTGCGTTACCGGTATATTAAAAACAATATTATTTTTATAATAATTTTTTTAATTTTCAATGCCACACTGATAAAAAAAGTACAGTTGATTCAACTAAGATTCGGGCCGGGACGTTCAAATAAATATTTAGTTGGTTGAACAAAATATTTTAATGACTCAAAAATATTTTGGTCAAATCATCTAACAAATTGTTCAACTAACCAATTTTTTAGATGTACCAACAAAATATTTAGTTGAACGTCCCTGCCCGAATCTCAGTTGATTCAACCGTATTTTTTTATCAGTGCATCGCCGGTAATTTTAATATACAGGTATTGCATTTAAGATTAAGTTATTAAAATCAAAATACAATGTATACGAATTCTAATTTCATATACCGAGGTTGTATACTTCATATAACTTTGTATATGAAACGTGTTGGAAATTTCATAAAATTTTTTACAGTGCAGAGGTTGCTCCGCACGCGAGAGTGTCCGCGCGAAAAGTGCCTCGGAGCCGAGAATAATAGTGCACGAGGCGGCCCCGGGGAGAGCCTGAGATATCGGCGGTGCCGAGCGGCTTATCGGGGCGCGCTTCGCGTTCTCTCCGTCTTTCGGGCCATGACTTTCACTCTGTCCCGCTATAAATCGACATCGGATATTGTGTATTATCATTCGGCCGCGTATGATTTAACCGAGCGCGCTCGGATTTTTTTGATCTCCTGCGCATGGCTCCGAGGAACTCGCGGTAAAAATCTCCAGCGGCCTTTTCGAGCCACACGAAGTGGTACATCACGACCGCGTCGAATCGTAACCGAGACTTGTTCGACGTTTGAAGCCGAACCCGCTGCAATATGTCACGCACTCGCCGGTGCCTTGCTTCCCTTCAACCTCGTTCACCTCCTTTTCTCTGACCTTTTTTTTTGTTCTTCGCTTTTTGCTTTTGTTCCACTTGTACCTTTCCTTCGGCCGTTGTCCGGTACGTTTGCTCGTTCGCCCGCGCGCCGCAAAGAGAGATATGTCTATTAGCCGGCGCTGCTGCACGGCCCGCCAGTGCACCGTCTATGCGCACACAAGCCGGGCTATATTATTTCATGTGTTTACATCGCTGCTACACGGGACTCATTCTCTCGGACACTCCGGCGTCGTATCTCTCCCCCGCCCTTGTCGCGATATTACGAACCAGTCGTCGTGTTATTACGGTGTTACATTCCGTCGAACATGGCGACGTCTCGACCCACGCCCTCTTTATCCTGCGCGCGTACATCGGCGGACAATGCAATAATCTCGTGAGTGAGTACAACCTCGACTGTTAGTTTTTTTCTTTTTTTTTGTACTTGTTCAGTTCCTTGACTCGATTTTTTTTTGCCGCCTCGTGTTTTCGGTACATGGAGAATGTTAAATAGTGAGAAGGTTTTACACTGTAAAAAAAATTTGTATGAAATTTAATGTAGCGGACTGGAAGTTTTTATGCAAAAACTGGTATATTAAATTTAATGTACAATTGCGATGAAAAATTAATGTTCAGTGTTTCAAAAACATTCGAAATACCGTATTTTTAATAATTTACTTTAATTTTACTATGAAAGTACTTTAATTTTCATAATTTACTTTAATTTCAATGAAAAAGTACTTTCGTTTTTCATCATAATTGTGTATTGAATTTCCTGTACCAGTTTTTGCATAAAAACTACAAGTCCGGTACATTAAATTTACAATTTTTTTTACAGTTTAGATAAGAGTACAACATCGATTATGGAAAAAATTACTGTATTTGCGATTGGCGACAATTTCGCACATTTAAAAAAAGCGTAAGATTTAAAAAAATTTATACATGCATATACATGTACCTTAAAAAAATCTTCGTTCAATTTCGAACTCGTCGCCGAATGGTTTTTTTTTTAGATATATATGGTGAATTACATATACATCCACTGTAAAAAAAATTGTAAATTTAATGCAGTGGATTTGGAGTTTTTATGCATAAACTGGTACATTAAATTTAATGTACGATTGTTCATGAAATTTAATCTACCAGTTTATGCATAAAAACTTCCACCACAACCGCATTAAATTTAATCCGATTTTTTTTTCACAGTCAATACGGTGAATCTATACTAGACCCTTATCTCCGTGCACAAGCGAAACCGTACCACGCGTCCGACGTCTTCGCGAGGACACGGATACGTGAGATTTATCGAAAAAAAAATTCCGCTAAATGGGCATATCAGAGGATAAATACATACGCACGATTTATCGATTGGCACTCTCGTGATCCTTGTGCTATTAGCGCCGATCGTCTTCTCGCGCCTCCTCGGCCCGGTCCGGTCCCGCTCTCTCGTAATTGAGACGTCCAGGATGGCTCGCGGAGAGCAACCGGAGAGCAAAGTCGGTCGTGGCGGAGAGAGAGGGACGACACAAATTATTATGCCAGGGCCCCGGGGTCCCCTTATCTCTCGGGCGGCTTGTTTCTCACCCCGCCTATTAGTTCCTCTGTGTCTCCCGGTGAATCTATACCTCCTCCTCCTCCCCCTCCTCCCGCCGCCGCTCGCCATAATCTCTTGCCTCACTTCGACGCTTCGGCAACCCCTCGTCCGGCACGATCCGAGACCGAGTGAAAGACCCGCCGTTGCACCGGGCTTCCTGCACGGCGAACCGGGCGCGCATCGGCATCTCCTCGGCAGCGGCATCGGCAGCTTCGCCGGCATCACCGCGGCGAGCACGATATCCACCCACCGGCGTGGAGAGGACGACGATGCACCGCATTACCACGGTCCAGCACCTCTCGTGAAATACTGCGACTCGATTTCAACACCTCGGGGCTCGTTAATTAGCGCTCGGCGAGCTCTCGCGGCTCTCCCGCTCTCGACCGGCGCCCGAGCCACTCCACTTTTATTCGTCTCCACTCTCTACTCGTCTACACAAACACGCCGCCGTCCTCCCGGTTTAATTACACGAGAGGCGCGATCGTCCGCGCGTATGTGTTGCCGAAACACTCGGCGTACACGCCGGAGCGCACACCGCGCGCATCGCTGGCCAGGTTTCGTTCTTTCGGCGGTCAACGCAAAGCTACGTTCGTCCTTACGTCCTGGATAAGTGGCTTGATGCTCCTCGAGGGGGGAGTCGTTGTGACAATTACCCAATGAGATATGACGTCATTTCCGGTAAATAAATCACGATTTTTTAACCGGAAGACATTTACCAGCCAGTGTTACTTCCGGTTGAGAACTTAGATTTTCAAACCGGAAGCGACGCATTTCCGGTATGAAGTAATTTCCCGTAAAAATTCGAGATTTTCAATCCGAAAATTTGACAGAAATTTTTGTCAAATGGACGAGATTTTTTTTGTAAATTTAACATGAAAAGAATTATGGACGTTTGTAGACAAGAAACCTTGGTAACAATTTTCCTGCAACCAGAAAAAAAATTTATTCAACGGCCACCGTTTATTAAGATTAAGTAAAATATTTATTTGATTTAAATGAATATTTATTTGATTTAAATAAATATTTATTTGATTTAAATAAATATTTATTTGATTTAAATAAATATTTATTTGATTTAAATAAATATTTATTTAAATCAAATAAATATTTTACTTAATCTTAATAAACGGTAACTGTCAAATAAATTTTTTTTCTGGGTGTGTGCACGGCCGTTTGTTATTCCTCGCGGTGATTAGATATCGATCGAGCCCACAATTTCATTCGACTCGCGAACTAATTGTCGACGTTCCAGCGGGCGGTTGGGGAGGGAAAACGGAGTAGCGGACAGAGCGCGTGTGGCGATCGGATGAGACCCCGTGGGCAAAGGGTGGCTGCGCAACGATTTCGAGAGGGTGCGTGGTGGATTCTCCGGGGTGGCTCGAGGAGAAGTCCGAATAGCGTACATACCGCGCAAGTGGTCGTACGCACACGCGCGCGCACGTACGCACACGCACCGGCGGAGACCACACTCGAGAAGCGAGAAGGGCGTCGACGAGAGCGCACTCGACTCGAGGGCCCACAACAGATTGCCGGGACGAGAGAAACAATGCAACGTGTTCGCCTCTGTGCGATTTTCGCGGGGTGAGCCCGCACGCACGCACGTAGATATTTACCCACACGTGAAACACGAGAGAGAAAGAGAGACGGAGCTCCGAAGTTGCCCCAGGCGCCACTCGTCGACGGATAAAAACCCCCGGCGGAGCCCTCTCGAGGGGAAAGAACCGGAGAAGAAAGCGTGCGTTTGGCGGGGCGTGGAGTTCGACGCTGTTTCCAAACACACGCACTCTTGATACCCGTTCCGGCGCAATGAAGAGCCTCGACTTCAACTCCCGGCCAGACAAATCCCACCCCGGACTCTTCGCCGGATTCGCTCTTGTACACCGAAAATAATGTTTGGTAATATCAAACTAAGCTGCAGTTGCGGGTGGCGAAAGAAATATTTGGTCGATTGAAAGAAATAATTAGTTAATTGACTGAACATTTAGGTGTTTGACCACACATTTAGGTGTTCGACCGAATATTTAGTCGCTTCAACAAATAGTTACTTGGATTTAACAAACATTTCGTTCGATTGACCAAATATTTCTTTCACCCCCCGCAAACGCAGCTTAGTTTGATATTACCAAACCTTTCTTTCGCTGTAATAAAAATGGTAAACAAAATACAACAAAATTTCATAATAACGATAATGAAGTGGCGAAAAAAATGCGCTGAAGTGGAAGGACCTTCGGACGAGGATTATTCGGCTCTGGACCGAAATCGATCCGCGTCGCGCGGCTGTTAAATTTGCGAAATTGCCGTAACGATCGTCGACGCGATCGAGAGGACCCGCGGGGCACCACTTACGTGCGTCGATCGCTCGCATCCGTGTGCGTGCGGATTGCGAACTCACCGCGGGGAATCCGACGAAGCCCCCCTACCGATAATATGTAAAGTATCCGCGGTATTATGTATTTATTATAAATGCGGAGAGGCAGCTATATATAGAGGGGCGAGGGGGGGGGGGGGGAAGGGAGAGATCGTCGAAGATCCCTCATGGAACGTACAGTGGACTCCTCCATACCCGGCGAGTGTAGCGTCGAGAGCCCTCGCATCGAATCAAGATAGCCGATGCGGTAAAACCGCATCGGGGACGAAACGAAAAATCCTCGGATAATCAATTTATCACTGCAGGTGCTCGGGACGCATTAACATATAACCGAAGCCTCACGGGACGCTGGAAGAGATCGCGGTATATCTGTAATACGAGATGATTCCCGGCGCGCGTGATAGCGATGCTAAAAGTTATCGTAAAACGTCGCACTTTTATGGCGTATCACGAGATTATGATTAATAAACGTTTTAATAACTTTCCACCGTTTACCGAGCGAGTAAATACACACGCATCAACGGCAGACACATTCGTTATTGATGCGTCGATAATTTTGAGAAACGTGATAATTACTCCGAGTCTCGGGAGTCATTAATTTTTCTGAGGAGCGAGAAGTGGGGAGACGAGAGTGGAAGAGACGAGACACTAAAAGTCTCTTACAGCTTGTAGCGTTATAGTGCGTTATGTGGCCTATAGCTGCCCGTCGGCTCGTCGTATCTCCCCAAGTACGCCGTAAAACGGCCACTAATGCGGCACAATCTAAACGCGTTGATTTACGAGGGCATCTCTCGACGCGCGGAGCGTCTCGTCCAGCTTAAGGAGGAATGGGGCACCCGAGTTGTGCGTCTTGTGCAGGGAATCTCCTTGGAACTGGGGCATATCGGGGCACTCTTGACGCGAGCTCGCGGGCTAAACTGCCAGAAAATTTGGGTCAGTCTATACTTTAAAAATGTTTCCGCTTATGTCGGGAATTCTGCACAGAAAACTAAAAATATGAAGAAGCAAAAGTTGTCGGATCAACCAAGGTTTAAGAGGCAGATGCATTAAAATGCGTTAATTGCTTCAGACTTTCGGACTCGAAGAGACGATTCGAACTCGTCGAAGTTTGTAAATGAAATAACGCGTTCAAACGCAATGTCCTAAGCCGCTATTAATAATAATCATTTTTTTACGCCGCACACCTTTCAAGCTGTGCTCAACGTTAGTCAATTTTTTAGTAATTTTTTTCACGCCTTCAGTGGTCGATCAAGCGTCGATGATGACGTACAATGTTAAACTGTTGTAGTTTATTTAGTTAAGATAGTAAATTGCCAATTAAATAGTCAAATCGTCAATTAAATAGTGAAATTGTCAATTAAATAGTGAAATCGTCAATTAAATAGTAAATTAATAAATAAAAAATTGTTGTATCAACCCAGACTCGGAGAGCAGATGCATTAAAATGCGTAAATTGCTTCGGGCCTTCGGACTCGAAGAGAGGCGTCGGACTTGGAGATACCAAACGAAATAACGCATTTAAACGTCTCGAGGCTCGATTAATAACAATCATTTTTTCCACTGTGCACCGCACACTTCAAGCTGTGCTCGACGTTCGTCAATTATCAAGTCATTTTTTTTCACACTTCCACTGTTCGATCAAACCTCGATGATGACTTAGAACGCTAAACTGTAGTCGTCACTCGCTGGAAGAGCATGTAGATCCTGACGAGTGACGAAAAATATCATAAGCCCTCTCGGTCCGACGCCGAAGAATATAACGGCGCGAGCGAAAGAGAGACGAGAAAAAGAGTTAAGAAGAGCCGTAAGAATGTAGCATTCGGGTCTTCACTGTCGTCGTTGTCGTAGCAGTCGGCACCAGCGGCAGCTGCCGCTGTTTTGTCTGCGAGCGAGCGAGCTCGTCGCTTCGAACTAACGCGCCTCTATTCCCGAATACCGAGGGAACGAGGGAACGAGTCACGCGGAGGCGCTATTTCGGTTTCGTTAAAAATGCATCCATCGAGCCACGTCAACGCACCTATTCGCCCGGCGCGTTTCTCAGTGGTGTCTTCGGGCTCGTCGTCTCCGGAGCAGCACGACGTCTCGGGCATCGATCGTCGTCCCGACGATCTCGGCGATACTATATATAATACACGTCTTCATTCGACCGCGAGAGACCCGATGAATTGTTGAAAGTAAGACACCGCACGCCATAACACATCGATTGTTAATTACATTGATATTGTGGACCAGACGATCCATGTTGAAAATAACCCAGTAGCAATTTTGGCACGTTACATCGAGCTCTGATAAGGTCCTGATAAGAGCCTGATAAGAGCCTGTTAAGAGCTTATCGGGACCCTATCAGGGCCCGATGTAACGCTCGAAAATTTCTACTCGGGAAATCCAAACTTCAGTCGTGCCGAAAAATGTAGATAGATAGATAGATAGATATGCTTATTGTGTCCTGGGATAAATCCCCTAAGGACCACGCATTACAAATTTGCAGTACATAAAGTTGAGCGAAGACAGTACAGAAAGCATAGCATAGAGTAGAACAGAATAGTTTACGATTTAATTAGGTGCACATATTAGAATAATAGGAATAACAATAAAACGTAAAGAAAAGTAAAGAAAAAGCACTGAAAGAAGAAGGTCGCTTGACTATTTACAAAATTATAGTCATGTATCTCATTCCTCCATGGCATCCCGCTCAAGGGATTCGAGATGCTGTAGGAGACGCACTTTAAATTACTCAATCGAAGAGGCCCCTGTGACAGATATTGGTAACCTATTCCAAAAATATACTCCAGTGACTAGAAACGATTAGAAAAATGTAATGAAAATGTTTGACGATTTTCCGCTCGATCTTAGGACTTAACCTTAGGTATGTTGGTTAGGTATTTCTTTTAATTTCTTTTAATTTTTTTTTTTTCGTCGCCCTGTAACGGCTCAACATTCGTTTTCTGAAACTCAGGCGTGAATATTTTTTCCATACCAACCTTCGGTGATTCCTCGGAGGTCGCTCAGATTTTTTCTCGAAACCAACGAGTCAAGCCGAAGAGCTCCAAAGTCCACCATTGCGATGATCCCGCGCGGTGTCCATGGCCCGGCTTATTCTCCTCCTACGTTCCAGCGGGATTCACATATGCCCACAATCTTCCCCCTTTCACGCTGGATGAAAAAAATGCCGTTTTTCTCCAACCACTCGTTCCCGAGTCCCTCGAACCGGCAGCTCAGCGCGAGCGGGAGGCTTCGACGATTTGCCTGCGTCCAAGAACGAGCTTTCTCGAACCCACCGAGTGGAGGGAGAGTGAGAAAGATCGAATGAAAAAAA
>JAPYZD010004576.1:0-11080 GCA_030522725.1 Ichneumoninae sp. B BG-2022a | reverse complement strand
GTAGTTATGGCCTTAAAAAAAATTCAAAAACGAAAGTTCAAAAATGATAGAATATTTTGAAAAAATTTATGTGGCTTCTAGAAAATCAATGAATTCATTCGAAAAGAGAAAAAAAGGGTTTTCTAATTATTTGTTGAACCATTTTTTTGTTTAGCAATTTGTTAATCACTTTTTGACATTATTATTATTATGCAAAATGAATGTTGTTGGCACCTTTAATACAGTTAATTTTTTTCAGATTTTTATACCATTAGGAAGTGTTCGAATTCTCATTGAATCTCACTTTTGACTGTACGTTTAAAGCATCCTTAACTGTTATCTGGGGTTAAAGAAACGTACAAAGTAATTTGCATACGGCTTACCCATTGTAAAAAATCGCTAACTGAAATTTTCGTAATTCGTCATTTTCAGGCTACTTTTAATCTTAATCATAATTTTTTTCACCCAACAAAAAAAATTTCATTAAAAAAAAGAAAAAGGTCCCTTCCTAACCCCCCTTGATTTTTTTAAAGATATATTTTTTTTTCATAAAAAAATAAAATAAATTCCCGTTAAAATTATACTTATTGAAAAATGTACATAGATAATCATATATTTAAAGTATGTGCACTATCGCGGTCGATAATAAAAACTGTAATAAACTTTTCTCACGGATTCTGGCATGTACGGTGAAAAGAAAAGTTTCATCGGAAGCCGAGATGATATCCGTTTCCCATGAGACTTTTCTGTTGACCGTACATACGAGAATCTGTGAGAAAAGTTGATTACAATTTTTGATACCGACCGAGCTCGGGATGGACGGGGAGGGAGGTGTCTCACATTGCACCCCTAGAACAACAGTGTAACATCTCTTACGGCATTACCATATAAGTTGTTACACTGTTGTTCTAAGGGTGCGATATGGTCTTAAGGGGAAGTGAAATCGCGGTCGGTAATGAAAACTGTAATGAACGTTTCTGAAGGGTGCTAATTTTGTTGAAGAAACACCAAATTGAAGTCGGATGCGCACGGCAATTTCGCATCCGGCCCGAATTCGTTTTTTTTTTCAAAAAATTAAGCACTATTGAATAATAGTACTTTTTGTCCGCCTTCGCTAAAAAGTTCACATTCCATGCTTGCAACGGGGGCGGAAAGTTGTCGATTCTTAACCAGCGGGCCAAAAAGAAACGCAGCGGGCCGAAAAGTATCGCAGCGGGCCGAAAAGTATCGCAGCGGGCCGAAAAGTAACGTAGCGGGCGGAAAAGTAGCTACAGCGGACCGAAAAGTAGCTACAACGGGCCGAAAAGTAACTACACCGGGCCAAAAAGTAGCTACAGCGGGCCGAAAAGTTGTCCCAGCGGGCCGAAAAGTAGCTACTGCGGCGGACAACTTTCCATCCCCATTGCAGGCATAGAAATGTGAACATTTTTTAGCATAGTCGGGCAAAAAATATCGTATGCCTCTCGGGAGGAAGTGCCTTTTCACCTCGTGCGAATTTCTGCATCAAACTTCGCTCTCGGTGAAAACACGCACTTTCCTCCCTTGTGGCATAATATACTATTGCGATACTAGTACGGAAAAGCGGTTTTTCGACAAAGGTTGTGAAGTTGGCTGCACGAGCCGGATCGAGAATTACAATGGCACGAGGCGAAGCCGAGTGACGTTTGTAGCTCGAGAGGAGCCGAGTGCTGCCTACTTCCCAACCGCCGACGGGAGACCGCTTTTTGTACAAGTATCGCATACTACTTTTTGTGACGAGTGCACGAAAAATTCCCGCTTTTCGTGACTTTAATGTGCGTTCGGAAAAATAACTACAGTGCCAGATAAGTGTGCGCGAAAAGGAACTAGCGTGTGAAAAAGTGTGCGGGAAACAAACTAGCGTGTAAAATGAGTATCTGCAACATTTTTCGCGCATCCTCTGCTAGAAACCGCCACTTCCGACACACTTTACAGGCACGAAAAGCGGGACTTTTCGTGCACGTGTTACAAAATAGTACATTTCGATACGAGTGCGACAAACTTTTTCTGACGAGTGTGACTTTGCAGCACGGGCCGAAGGCGAGTGTTGTAATCTCACGAGTTCAGAAAACTTTTTTCCCACAAGTATCGAACAAAATTTTATTTCACAAGGTGTGAAAATGGGGGTTTTCGCAAAAACTGCCATTTTCCCACCGAATGAAATAAAGTTAACTTGCAAATTGCAACTATCTCTCTCGCACGCACGGCTGTTTTACTTCCTCTTAATAGAAACATGATGTCATGATACTCATCGAGTATGCGCAATGCGAGCGTGTACTCAACAAGTATTTGTATTTGGTACTTGAAGTACTAAAAGGTACTTGAAGTACTAAAAAGTATTTGTGTACTTTAAGTACGTACTTGAAGTACGAAACAAGTACCCGGTACTCGAAGTACTGCCCAGCTCTGGTCTATTATTTATTAATAGTTGGTTCGGGCGCGAGGTGGCGATCGGCGGGACAGCGCCACAGCGACGCGAGTGGTAGTGGTTTGTAGCTCGATAGTGGTTGTGTATATGCGTGTCGCGGTGAGGTGTCGGCGCGCGACAAAAGAGAACCCGCTGCGTAACGTAACGACCCTCGGGTATTCGTTTCACGGTTACAAAACGCGTCGAGGTGGGCCCCGACCGCCGACGGGGCTCCGTGTGTATCCTCCTTCTCCTTTTCTTTCGACGCTCTCCGCTGCGGGACCGGTGGGAGAAGAGCCGGGCAGGTTTGCCCGCTGGGGCCGGGAATCAAACTACGTCCGCTAACTGTGACGAGATCGAGGCGAAGTCAGAGGCGACGGATCTTGCGCCACGGCACCTCTGCGACGATTCTCTTTCTTCATCTCTCCGGGATCTTCGGGTCCTCGTGACACTCTCCGGCGCGCCTGTCGTCTGTTTTCACAGCTTACCTCCGAACGAGAACGACGAGCGGGAGAGCCGCGAACGGGCCTCTCTCGGACTCGGCCAGCACACGCATGCGCATGCGTATTCGCCTTATATATATAATAATACAGTAGTAAGAAAGAACAGTGCTTCTCGGGTTCTACTCGAGACCGTAAGTTGAGCGTCGGTAAACTCCCCGCAGTTAAATCTCTCTCTCATTCTCAGACCGCTCGTTCGAAGCGTCGAAGCGTAACCTCCAAAGAATGAAATAAAGCGGAGAGAAAAAAAAAGATCGGGGACGAAGCGAAGAAAAAAAAAGAAAGAGAACCGACTTCTTTGACGCCCACCGAAAATTTTGGACGAGTCTCGGTTTTCTTTACTTTTTTATTTTTACTTTATATATATATATATTTTTTTTTTTCATGTGACCCCTCTTTATACATGCTTTTATTACAACGCGTTCGAATCCCTTATTTTTTCATTCTTTTTTTTTTTAGTTTACTGTGATATATTTAATAAAAAGGGATATAATGTTTACCGTGATGGCTGTGTGGATGATGGGGATCCGGTTGAAGCGGTTTTCCCGATACGTAGTCCTGCTTGCAGATGAACTTGTTGTCGTCGAGAACGTACAACTCTTCGCCTGTGCTCAGCTGCTTTTGACACACGAGGCAGGTGAAGCAGTTCAAGTGAAAAACCTTGTCCCTCGCTTTTCTCACGAGATCCTGTGGGTTTATGCCTTGCGAACAACCGCTGCACTTTGTCCCGTATCGTCTGTAAACATAGACCAACGTCCAAGGCGTAAAGTTACGGTATAATCGTCCATTGTCGATTATTATATTTATTCATTTGTTGACGGTAAAAGAGAAATAGTTTTGCATAGACTGTGAAAATTAATTGTAAACTTACCCTAGCAAGTCGAGAGACCATCGAAAGACCCAAAAACGACTGGTCGTTCTGTGACATTTTTCGTCCGGAATAACGACCGAAATAAAGACCAATTCGGTGTACGGTTGAGAATGGGTGGTTATTCCATCAATGACCGCAAAATGATCACAATTACGACCGATGTATGAATTACTGAAAAGTTCTAGGTTGGGTCTTTTTGTCGACGTTGATCAGGAAGTTACCAGAAAGATGCCCATGTTGAGTTTTTCTTTAGGTCGTTCTTCGGGTCTTTTATAAAAAAAACGACTTATCTGAGTCCTCGCAAACTGCCGCTTTGCGAGTAGTTTTTCATAAAAGACCCAAAGAAAAACTCTCAACATGGTCGTTTTTCCGGTTACTTACTGATCAACCCTGGCGAAACGACCCAACCTAGAGCTTTTTCAGTAATTTATACATCGGTCGTTTTTGTTGTCATTCTGCGATCATTGATGGAAAAACGAATCACCCTCACATTAACAATTAATCTTCTTTTTGTCGTTATTCCAGACGAAAAGTGTCACAGAACGACCAATCGTTTTTTTTGGGTCTTTTGATAGTCGTTAACGACCATCGCTTAAGTTGCTAGGGTACTTGAACTTGAAATGTGGTTGCTTTGTTTACATTATTTGAACATGTATTCACTTTTTCGTAAAATTATAATACCAGATATTAAAATTACAAATCTTTTGTCTGAAATTTATAAAAAAATGTTATTAAAAATAAAAATTTTACCGTAAAATTGCAACGCACATGTGTTTGAAATTTCGGAAACAGTTTATGCAAAAAGCTTCCAATACCGTTCATTCGATTTACAAACTAAATTTGTTTACAGTTTGTTTAATAAAAAAATGATAAATTGGTAATATATTATTTTTTTAGGTTCTTTACTTTCGTAAATAATTTTAGATGCGCTAAATTATTCGTAACTCGTATGGATTTGCTGTAGCTGCGGGAATGACAAGAAGCTGCTAAACGGTAGCGACTACCAGTCCCGTAACTATACATCGTGCACCCCTTAATTTTTGCGTATCCGCGTACTTTCCACGCGCCATTCTCCAACCGGTAATTCTCTAATCACAGGAATCATATAATTATAGCAATTAGTAGAAACCCTAGTGGGCTCTCGGGGGGAATTAAAGGGGCAGAGGGAGGAGGGAAGAGAAAAATAAGAATACGATAACGTAAGGCACGGCCACGGATAACTGTAGAAAGGACCATCGTCTCTCCCGTCTATGTTTCTTGATCTCCTTTATATTTTATTTTTTTATCCACTCTCAACTTCTCGAGTTGTTAATCTCATGCGACGTGCCAAAGACTCGGCACCTTCCCCACCACCGTAGGAAAAAAAGGGACCGGTCGTTAAAAAATCATTAATAGCGAGGATTATATATATATGCTGTCCCACGAGCGGAGGCAAACCCCGAGGGCAGTTCGATATATGCCTTACGAGTATGGCTAGTGGCCCAACGAGAAAAAAATTGAGAGAGAACACAACTATTGAGAGATTTGTTTGAATTCTATGCACTTTGTGTCTACGATCTGAAAAATTATCTAGCGAGACCGGAGATTAAAAAACTTCAGTTCTCTTAATCGAATAGTTACATATCAATGAAAAACGGTAAGAAAAAATGATAAAAAAGTACCGAAACACTTTAGTTGATTCAATCGAATCGTTACATATCAATGAGAAACGGTTAAAAAAAAAATTATCACATAGATACATTTTATGCAGTTTCTTGCCCGCCGCCTAAAAAATTATCTAGCAAGACGCGAGACTAAAAAACTTAAGTAGATTTAATCGAATCATTACATATTAATCACAATCGTAAAAAAAACATAATAAAAAAGTACAAAAAAAACTGTTGTTGATTTAATCGAACGGTTAAACATCAATGCAAAACGTTCAGAAAAACATGATAAAGAGGTACTAAACAAACTTTAGTTGGTTTAATCAAATCGTTACATATCAATGAAAAACGTTTAAAAACTCTTTTGCAATTGTTTTTTTGTAAAATTAATTGAAAAAAAATAGTTCTGGACCCCATAAATTCAGCCAATCAGCGAACGAATGAATCGTCATAGATTTTGTTAGATAGGCGATAATACACGGGACTTGCTCGCGAATACCTGCAGATGGCATTATTAATAGAGAGGTGTATCGTTCGCAGATAAGATATATAGATAAGATTACGACGAATACCCGAATAGGGGGAGGGGGGTGACCACGATCAAGTGCTAATATAAGAAAGAGCGGAAGGAGCAATGCGAAGAATTAAGGGATAACGGCGTCACGGGGCGCACGCGACCAAAATCGAGAAGACGAATAGAGGTATTTATGGTCGGTCACGGTAGACCGCGAGATTTGTCGTTGTCGTGATTTATATCGCGAGACTCACCGAGAGCCAACCGCGTCCGTACGCTTCTCAAACCTTTTTTTTACACTACCCTACTAGTATAGATCTTACTCTCTAAATTGAGTCTCTTATAACTTTCCAAAACAATTCCAAGGAAACCCGTGCCCAACAGGGAGACATCGGTTGAGTATATGAGTTTCGAGATTCGACGACAATAATCATTAAATCACTATAATAGGGAAAAAGTGACGAATATGGACCACTAAAAATTTTAGGCATGTGTCTCTTATTCCGGGAGATAAAACTAGCTCTTCCTACTTTCCTTTACACAATCTTATATATAGCCTTTAATAACACCCTTTAGAAAGCCCTGGCAACGAAATATTTTTATGATTTTTAGGGCCAAACATTGTTAGCGACGATCTACTGAAAACTGGTGCAGTTGCTTTAATGACTAAATCATTATAATAGGGTAAAGGTGGTGAATATGGACTACCAAAAAGGTTGGGCCTGTATCTATTAACCCCGGAAGTAAAACTAGTAGTAGTAGGAGTAGTAGTGGATTTATTGACAGTGCATAACATGGAATAATTTTTAATACATAACAGACTTCAATCACATACATGCTGCCAATTGGACATCGAGCGAAGTCCTTCAGCCAAATTAAAACTATGTCTTCCAACTTCCTACTACTTTTTTCTACACAACATTATATATAACACACTTTATAAATGCCTGGCAATTAAATATTTTGATGATTTATAAGGTCAAACGTTAGTAGCGATGAACTAGTGAAAAAAACTGGCGCAATTTTATTAAAACGGATGGCCTGTCTATTTGCTATTGACACGCAACGACTCGATATATCTTCACGCGTGTCTTTTTATAGCTACTTCCCTTTATATAACATACATAAAATCCTTTATAAAGGCCTGGCAATGAAATATTTTTATGATTTTTAGGGTCAAACATTTCTTGCGACGAACCAGTGAAAATGGCGCAGTTGCTTTAAAGCGAATCGACCGTCTATTTGTTATTGACACGCAAGGACTCGATATTTCTTTCGGAGTATATCTTTCATAAATTATCGACGAGACAATCTGCTTTTACCCGTGGTTAGTCGATTTGCGCCTCGTTCGCCGATCCTATTAATGTATTATTCATGAATGGATCGCTGAGCGCGCAATTATCGGGCGTGTATACAACCTTCCTTTAACCCGATACTATAATCAATGTGTACATAATAAGCGTAGCTTTTTTTTTCTTAAACTCTTATTATCGTCCGTTTATCGCCAAATCGACGGCACTGTGTCGACCGGAAGAAGCTTCTTTACGACAACACAACCGGAAGTCATAGCTTTAGTCATTAATCCTACCTATAAAAAATTCAACGGAAAATAAAAGATTTACAATATCGAGGGATAATGCTATCGCTTTATTCGTGCCGTGATCGGCTCTAGGACAAAATACTTGCATCCAATTATGTGGTTCGGAACATTTTCTGGGTCTCTTCGAATTGAGGTAAAAAAAAGTTGCAAGTTTAAATCATGCTTAAGTTTTTTTTATCCCCCGCTAACGATTCCTTTTTTTACTCCACCGAACACACTATCTTATGCAGTGTTCCTCGTGGAACACGATGGAAGCCCGAAGGGTTTCCGTAGCCCCGTCGGGAAGCTGAGATATCGCCGTTCGAATATACCAGAAGTCGCTGCTCGTCCCAAAATGCATCGTCAACCAAACTTTCGTGGTGGGCGTTCAAAGGCCTTTTATAGTTAAAACTACAAAATTTTCCCAAACAACATTCCTCCGATACATTACAGTAAAAGTCGCGAATATGGCCCACCCAAATTGGCACATAAATCAATGATACATGGACCGAGCCGTCTTCGCGACTTTTACCCTATCATCATAATTTACAATTAATTTACCTACCTGAAGAAGTCGTTCCTGCAGAATATCTTGGACTCTCTCGAGAAGCATTTCTCCTGCAATTCCATCCCGCAGTCGCAGCATCTGACGCAATCGGCGTGCCAAACACGTTCCAGAACTTTTAGAAAAAATTTGTCCAATATAGGCTTCTTGCATCCCGCGCATGACATGAGCATCGCCAGTCCGCACCTTCCTGCTTATTCGCACAAAACACACCAGACCATGATCAGTGAAACAGTAAAAAAAATACTTTGCAATGAATAAATCGTTGATAAAATAATGCTATTTATAAAATACACAATAATGAATATCTTCTTTTATTTGACACTATCTTTTATAGTCTTGACGAAGCTGTTGAACAGGAGCATAGAGTTAGTTACCGAGACCCCCAAATAAAAAGAGCAACCATGTGACAAATAACGATCGTTCCGGAACAACACAACGGGAACGTGCCCCCTAATTTTAGGCGCCCCTACAGTGTGTTTTACACGTCCATTTATCGGTACAACACGCCCGTTAACGGTTCGTCGGCCTTCTCGAAAAATTTATATATCGGCCCATCTAACTATACCAATAATCGTCCGATACTTAAAATGTTTTCAACATTTGTCCATTGGCATATTTTTTTGCGCATGTCGTCTGACCCGTTGTCTGTATAAGATAGTGGGGCAAAACGGACCATGTTTGAGAATTGGTCGCTAATCTCGAAAAAAAAGTCTTATGTTAAGTGCGCAACACCGGCCCATTTTGCCCCGCCAGTCCCCTGTGTATTGTACACGGTTATATACGGTAGGGCAGAGTCCCTTTCTTTCTCGGGAGACTTGTTTTTTCATCCCGCTGTATTATTATAGCCATATTATTATAGCAGTGTCAAGATTCGTTTTAACCGATCACCAGTGGAAGAGGAGAAGAGGTAGCAGCATCTTATCCGACGATGGGCGGAGCCCCGATCCTCCACAGCCTCCCTTGCCGCTACCGCACAGACTCTTTCCCCGAGCGGTGCCGGCCTAACCATCCCCTCTACTGGCTCGATCGCGTTACAGTAGTATGCGCGGTACTCCCACTCCCGAGATTATTCATCCCCAGCGCGGACGTAAGGCCGGAGCTTATACTCCGTCTCACCTCCACGAGGTAGACATATATATATACATAATATATACATATATATATATATATATATACATAATATACACGCAATATGAAAATCTTCCGTCGGAAAATTGTCATTGTAATATTTCGTATATGAATCGTGTTTATTTTTCTATAAATTTTATTACTATATCTTTGACTCCGTGGATTTTTTTCTACCTGGCTCTGGTTATAAGGAACGAGTTCTCAGAACCGCGTACTAAATCATTTAAAAAAATCCTTTGCCGCGCGGTACCGATTTGCTTCAATCCTTTGAGGCCCGACGCGCTATTATTTGTCAACTTGGTAGAACAGCTATTTCGAGAAATAATCATCATCTATAATCTACGGAAATGTCCGAATGTAACTTCAACGTTAATTTTTATTTAAAAAGTATATTCGTAGAAGATTGCAAAAGTGAGACTATTTTCTACCGCTTTGGTCCAGAAACTTGTGGTGGTGGAGACATGATTTCTCTTCGACAGAAAAGTTGCTTTGAACTTATGGGGTCCGCATGGTACAGATTTATTTCGGACCTTAAAACGCCCGATGCGCTATTATTTGTCAACTAGTACAACTATTTCAAGAAATAATCTTCATTCATAATTTACACAAATTTTCGAACGTAATCTAATTATTAAATTTTATTTTTTTAAATTGATGCACAAAAATTTGGAAAAATAACACTATTTTCTACCACTTTGGTCCAAAAACCTGCAGCGGATGAGACATGATTTCTCTTCCAAAGGAAAGAGGTTTCGGACTTGTATAAGGGGCAACAACTTAATACTAAAAAATCGGCTCCGCCATTTTCAGGCGCTCACTCCTTAGATGAAAGTGCTTACTAAAATCGCCTTACATGGCTATTATTTAAGTATCGAACAAATGTTGGTTTTAATTACTCATATTCATTCATCAGTATTGTTAGTTTGTTAGACACGAGTAGCGTTAGTAGCGTTAATGAGAGGAAGCCAAAGACGTATGGTCAAGACATTGTTTATTTGGTAAAACTGAGTTTATGAGTATAAACTCATATATCAGTTTGTAAGGAGACAACGCGTTGGGGGTGTAAAATGCGAAAGTTGTTCAGTGTAAATAAAAATTACATTCGACTCGTATTCATTTATAATCAGTTTGCATTAAATATATGTATATATATAGTTAATGATGCATATCGAAACCAAGAAAATTGGAGATACGCAGTTGGAATTCAACCGTGAACGGCTTCATTATTTTTCCTCGTTTTTGTTACGACGATTCGGACCAGTTTAGACTAGTCCGGCCACTGGTGGGCATGTGTTTATAATTAATTTTTTTTCAATCACCTCGCGTACCTATGTGATTTCGGTTTTAATTGCTCATATTCATTTATAATTAGTATGCATTTTATATATAAATATATACATATATATGTATAGTTAAGTGATGTATATCGAAACCAAACAAAATGTTAATTACGTAGTCATTTTGAACCGCGAAGGGCTTGTTTATTTGTTCTCTTTTCTCTTACGACGTTTCGAATCAGTCTAAGCGAGCATGTATTTGCAATTTTTTTTTACAATTACCTCGCTTACCTATATGATGTGCCTGGGTGACGGGAAGGGGGGCGCAACAAGGAGCCCCGAGGGTAGCTTCCCTTATCCGGGGGTTGGCAGAAGCGCCAATTCCTGGGGCGCCTCCCCCGGCTCCGGCGGCCCCGTACCCCTCCACTTCCCCAGTAGCGGCCAAGGGACCGCCGGGTCCACCTTCCTGCACGGGCCCGTATCGGCCGAACGGTCCCGAGGGCCCCAGTGCACCCACTTTTGTAGCAATTACGTCCTGACGCACCTGTACTCCCGACACAGCACAAAAAAAAAAACACAACACAACCGCGCAC
>JAPYZD010004575.1:0-21919 GCA_030522725.1 Ichneumoninae sp. B BG-2022a | reverse complement strand
TTTTCAGATTTTTATCCGATCGAGAAGTGTTTGTAATTCTCTTTTATTCCTCTCAAACTTAGGCGGCGTCAGTCATTGCGCTAGTACTACCTTAAAAAATATCATGTTTTATAATCGTATCCACGACTCTAAACGACAAGAGCGAGGGAACAATTATTCCCTTTTCATCAACATCTGTTTGTGAAAAGGGAATAATTGTTAAGTGTCCAAACGTCTTTTTGTTGGACTGCTATGCTATATCTATATGTAAATGTCGCACGAATGAAATGAATAGCCATTTTAGAATGGCTATTCATCTCAGGAGAATTTAACGCGCAGTTATTTATTATCAATAAATGTATAGGTATTTAATAAATAAATGATTTATTGTGATTCATTAATTTCACTCACAAAGAGCAAATGGAGTAAATCAGAAGCATGTATATTTAAAAATATTTTTAACGAACGAGGAAGAAGATAAATAAAAAAATGCGACCTCAAATTTAGTATATTAACCAATACTCTTAAAAGTAATTTTTTAATCTAAAATAAACAATTATTAATTCTAAATAAACCAAAGTGATTCTAATAAATGCATTGATACTAACAATATCGATTCTGTAGAGCCGATATCGAAACTCGACCGATAAATCTCGATCGAAAATCTCAATGCTCCGAAATCAAATTGCCCGATCACATGATTTTCAAATTTTCAAATCATGCATGATTTGAAAATTACAAAAATTGTGGATGTTTGTGAAATGGAAACAAGTCTTATAATTTCCAAGCCCCTTTTTACCGTACAGCAACAGCTGCTCAATACGTATTAAAAAAAAAATTGTGCGCGATCGTGGAAAAGTTTACCATGCAGCTATTTTCTACATACCTGCGGAGTTTCTCGACTTCGTGCGTTGCGCGTCTGCGGGAAAAATAGAGAACGTCCTTAGGCGCGTGTCGAATATGTTAACAATCCAAACCATCCTCTATCTATAGTCATACACACCCATATGGTTTAACCGTACGCGTAACCCATCTCGGGATAGGAATTAAACTCACCTGCGGCATACCTCGAGCTTTACAAAGTCTCCAACGATTATCTATTAACTATATATATACTTACATACATACATACATACATACTATGAATACAATTTAGTATAAATTTCTGTATAGTAGATCGAAGCGTTTTATAGACCGCAACACCGCGGATTCTGCTAACCGCGCACTGACTATGAAATTTATGATCAACCAAGCTCGTAATTACCATTGTGAAAACTCGGCGAGAGTATACAGCGAACGCGCCTCGAGTATGCCTCTGGCTTCGATCTGGGGGTTGCAGGGGGCGAGGGGAGAGGGATAAGTGGCGTGTAATTGCTATAGCCAGCGAGCATTTATTTACTTACTTTGATCGGGAGCGTGTAAACGCCATTTGAGAGGCACGTAGCGCAGTCCCGGTGACGCACAGCACTTGCGATGAAGAAGTTGGAGGCACGTACCGTATTAAATTTACTCTACGGCGCCACGATTATTTCTCTGCTGGCTTCATCAGCATTTTTTTAAATTTTCTATGTTTATTTTATTTTTCAAAAAAATTGACTGCGCATTTCGATCAGAGCATAATTACGGTGCTTGCCGCTCGGAGCTGTTCGAATAAATAAAGGTAATCCGAGATATTTTTTATTCGCATGTTTTTGAATAGTTAAAAAAAAATATATTGTTGAGAGTATTTTTTTATTTTTTATACCGGAATCTCAGAAAAGATGCAAATTGAAAATGTCATATGGCTTTTTTACAATGTTCCTCTATTCGCGAATCTTCTTCTACGAGGAAGCCGACAATACGAAAAATTATTTCTTATAGAAGAAGTCTTGAATAAAGGAACATTGTGGGAAAGCCGTATGAACATTTTTATTTGCATCTTTTATGAGAAAGTCATATGAAAATTTTTATTTGCATCTTTTATGAGAAAGTCATATAAAAATTTTTATTTGCATCTTTTATGAGAAAGTTATATGAAAATTTCAATTTTCATCTTTTTGGGAGTATTTCTTTTTGCCACAGGGCCGAGACGGCCGACTGGATTCATGAGTCGAATTTCTCTTTCGGCTTCATCAGCAAGTTTTAAGTTTTTTGTCTATTTTTTTTTATTTTTTCAAAAAATTTACTTTGCACTCCATCGGACCATAATTACGGTGAGTATCGTTCGCAGCTGCTCGAATAAATAAGTGTAATCCGAGAAATTTTTTATATAGGTATTTTTTTTACAGTTTTTTTTATTTTTATTTTTTTTAATGCATTTTATTTTTAGTTTTTTGGAGAGCGGACCGAGACGGTCGACTGGATTAGTCAGTGGGATTTCAGCCTTGACCCTGCAACGAGATTCTTATGAATCTGGTCAGCGAGGAGGATGAAGAAAAAAAAAAGAAGAAAAGAATTTTGACATAGTTGATGCGAATGATAGTCCGCGGAGGCGAGTTTGGGGCCTCTCGGACACTTTTTGCGTCCGCGGGAGCACGGCCGGACCGTATTTCTTCGCAAGGACGTGCTCTCTCGCGCGGGCTAGCCGACGAGAGGCCGCGAGCTCTTCCCAGATCCGTTGAATCACTAACGACAAAAACAAACGTCTCTTTGTCATTTTTATTTTCAGCATAAATTCCCAAGGGTGGAATTTTTTCGACCGAAGTTCGAACCCGAGTTTCGCTCCTGAGACAGAACTCGGGGCTCCGGCTCCTTATCGCTGAAAATCTATCTCGAAGTCGATGTGAAGTGGACTCTGTCGGTAACGCGAACGGTACTACATTTTATTATATTTTTTTCAACAATCTTCAACATTTACGCTCAAATTCTCAAATGATCAGCGTATTCCTCTAAACCTTAAAAAAAAGAGTTGAAAATACTAAATAAAGGGACTTCATTTGGATTTTTTAAGTACAAATCGAAAGTGCGAAAAATATTGAGGAACGCATAATTTTCGAAGCTCGACGTTCGTGTATTTTTACGCGCTGAACCCGAATCGGCCAACCGTTTTTTTAGTTATTAGTTATTAGCAAATTTTATAACTAAATAACCATAGTTATATATTTATATAACCATAGTTATATAAATTAAATAACCAAAGTGACTCAAATCGAATATGTTAAAGTCTATAATATTGTGCGTTCTGCTGTGGTATGAAATGTGCGAATTTTCCAGTCGCGCACACCCCAGTTCCACCGAAACTCGTATACTGAACTTCCCTGCAGGTGTTTCACCGAAAATCAATGACACCGACGTGCAAAGTGAGTACAGAAAAATTAACAATTAACGTAATAAATAAATCAATGAATTAATAAATAAATACATAATTTCATGAATATAATGCATAAATTAATATATAAATCCATTGACTTTTGTGTCAAAGAGCAGTTTATTTAATACCCATGTACCCGAAGTATCCCAACAAATATACATTATTTTTTATTCTACAAATAGTCGAGCCGAAGGTGCATTACTACTTCAACATCACAATATTAAACATGAATGCGCCTTTGCTCGGGCTAACAGCATCTGCAATAGCACCGATAACGTATCCACGGCAGATTCCTCCAGGAAAGGGCTATGTCGTGACGAATGGAATCGGCGCTCACAAGCTGCATAATAAGAAGCGCACGTGGAACGATGCGAGGGAAATTTGTATCAACGAGGGAGGTAAATAAACTCAAAAAAGGAAAATGTCAATTACTCGAGAAAATTTCGCTTCCAAGCTGCCATTAAAATATATTCTTTCTTCGATCGTTAATTCAACAAGTAGCAATTGAACGGGGATGATTTATTTATTTCTTGTAACGTTCACGATTTTTTTTCTCGTCAGGTGATTTGGTTGTTATAACATCGAATCTGGAATCTAAGGTCGTGCGGGACATGATACTGGACTCTGGATTGAGTTTTGCGTGGATCGGTTTTCACAATCGATTCGAGAAGGAAGATTGGATCTCCGTGTTCAACGAGACTCTCGGACAAAACGGATGGATGCATTGGTTTGTGGAAAATAATATGGAGGATCGAAATCAATGCGCCGTTTATGTTGTACCGGGTGACACTGGGATGGTTGCGTATAACTGCGATTCAGTGTACAACTTCATCTGCAAAATAACGACTACTTAGAGTACACTCTTTAGTTTTTTTCTTCTTTTTTTTTTCTTATAAATCTGTATTCTCGTCCAATCATATGTTTTTTGTTATTTTCAAGTTGCAAAATATTTACGATTTTTTTTCCTCACTAGAATGATTTATCGATACTTTTATCATAATCAGTCCATTACCCACAGATTATGTGTTAGTTTTTTACTCCCGTCGATTTTCGGTCCAACGAGATGAAAATAATGGTACGTGTATGCGGGTGTGTATTGATCAGTAAATAAAACGCCCGATAATAAAGTTGGTCTTTCCCTCGATTGCCCTCGACTCGTCACTCGAATAGAGGGGAAAAGCTCCTTGTGTCATTAGAACATCCTGGTATCTACTCGCGATCTGCTCGGCGCCGAAGAAACACAAACCGATTACATTAAAGTCAATAACTCAATAAATAAATTCATAATAAATAAGTACATACCCTAGTAAATAAACTTTCAAGTTTAAATTTTCACATGGCTTTCTCGAAACGTTTCTTTATTCGCAAAACTTCTTCTATGAGAAAGCATTGTCTGTACTGTTGGCTTCCTCGTACACGGAACTTCGCGAATTAAGGACCATTTGCCATGAGAAAACCGTATTCAAATTTAAGAACATTTATATTTATATTAATTATAATAATATTATTAAGAGAATTAACATTTTTTTCACTTCTTCGTTCGACATTCTATTCAGATGTTGATATGTGTTGATGTTGTTGTGTGTTCGATGTTTATGTCTTCGGGTAGTGTTTTGTGTGGGTTGTAAGCATAGCGGTTGGATGTTTGCTAGCTGATTGAGTGCAAATCGTTTATTGAGTTGTATTGTTCTTTTTGGGAGTTGTGTGGGGGGGGGGGGGGGATGCATGGATGGAGGGAGGCTGAGTTGTATTGTTCCTGTTGTTATGGGAGTGATGCCTGTTGTTTCATATAGGAGTGAATTGCGCGGGTTGTGAAGCTCATTTACGAATTTGTCAACTTTCTCAATTCACATCTCAGCCTCCCTCCATCCATGCATCTCCCCCCCCCCCCCCCGCACCTTAAACGGTCGAGCCGCGCCCCGCGGCCTTTATTTCCCGTCTCATCGCTCGCGCTCGCGTTTAGGAGTATTATCGCTGCGATAGCCGTTAGCCGCGGATAGCCTTACTGCCGTGGCTACCACTACAACGATAGCGCTAAAAGGAAGAGTGGCCAGAAGCCGTGAGGAGGTTGGAAGAGGAGGACGAGGAAAGAGAACGGGGAGCAGGTTCTCAGGAATTTACAATTCACGCGGCGCGCGGGACGACCCGTGTCCAAGTGAAACATATAAATGGCATTTAGGAGAAGTCGGCTGCGAGGTGGGTCACCCCGTCCCTCCGCCTCTTCGCGATGCTCCTCTGTTCTCTTGAGCGTCCCTCCGCGGGGCGATCGTCTCTCCCTTTCCTCGGGCCTCCGCCAAATTAGGGGCTTCCCCCGACGTCGAAATGACGCTGATGGAAGCAAAAAGAGGAGCCCGAGAGAAGAGGCGAGAAAGGTGTCTTGCACCCGTTACAAGCCGGTGCGCGGGGTCGCGATGATTCGACGCTAATGCCGGTATCGGCAGAGATCTGCAGATCTCTGCCGATATCTCGGCAGACATAACCGGACCTATTCCGAAGACACCGGGATGAGGTGAGAGAGGTGGCTTGCATACCCAGAAGAATAATTTATTTCAGGGGCACCCCCAAATACATATTTATTTGGTTTAAATAAACATTTTAATTGATAAAATAAATATTTATTTTTATTGATAAATATTTATTTGCGGATGCCCGTCAGGGATCTGCAGATGCCGAAATACCACTGTAAAAAAATTCGTATGAAATTTAATACTGGAAGTTTTTATACAACAACTGGTATATTAAATTTCATGTACAATTGTGATAGAATATTAATGTTCAATGTATTAAAAATATTGGGATTACTTTGTTTTCAATAATTTACTTTAATTTAAATGAAAAAGTATATTACTTTTTCATCACAATTGTATATTTAATGCACCGGACTGGAGGTTGTTATGCAAAAGCTGATGTATTAAGTGTACAATTGTGATAAAGAATTAATCCACTTTTACAGTAAAATAAAAATAAATGATTAAAAGTAAAGTATTTATAAAGTTCTTAATAAACTGCACGTTAATTTTTCGTCACAATTGTACCTGAAATTTAATATACCAGTTTACGGATAAAAACTTTCAGTGCCAGTACGTTAAGTGTCATACGAAATTTTTTTTACACTGAAAGCTAACCGGACCTATTCCAAAGACACCGACAAGAGGCGAGAAAGGGGTCGCGCTCCGTTACCCGCTGGTGCACGCAGTCGCAGGTCCAGAAAAATAATTTATTTGACGGCCACCGTTTATTTGGTTTAAGAAAAACATTTATTTGATTTAAACAAATGTTTATTTCATTTAAGTAACTATTTACTTAATTAAAATAAATATTTATTTTAATCAAATAAATATTTTACTTAAACAATTAAATATTTTACTTGAACCAAATAAATGGCGGTCGTCAAATAATTATTTTTCTGGTTGCAAAGATTCCGGTCCAATGTCGGTATCCGCAGATATCTGCAGATACCGGCATTAGTAGAGGTAACCGAACCTATTCCGAAGACACCGAGAAAATGATCCACTCGTGGGAAAGAAAATTAGCCCTTTGCTTCCGTTTCGAAAAAACGTCCTATTCTCTTCGACTCTTGGTGATTAGAGGAACGCGGGTTGAGGGGAGCCGGTCGAGGCTTTTCCGAGGCACAGCCGAGAATTTTTTTTTGAGTTACCGCGGCTTGAAAATCATCGGCCAGCTGCATTAGCGAAGTGCCGGACGGAGATACGGATCTTTGATCCGGAGGAAGATCCATTATGAGAGGCGAGAGATCGTCCGGTGGAACGGAGGGGAGGGAGAGGAATCCGGCAAGACCGGAAGAGACACGCGTGTTCTCGACGGCGAAGGGGACGTCGCGGTACCACATGCGTTCGAGTCCTCGATCTCGGTAGAGATCGATCTTTCGGCGAGACGATATCTCGAGTGTGATCTCTCATGACGGAGGAGTTCGGCTCCCCACTTCTATTTCTACCTTGCACTGTACTTCCGTCCGGTTATTTTTGGAAGGGTCATCCGGACCAAAGTTCGTAACCGCAAGTGTTTAATTTCCCTTCGGACGAGAGTTAGAACTTACTACGTAATTCATTTTTCATCCGAATAACGAAATTTTTATTGATGAAGAGAAAAGTTGACGAACAGTATTCGCTCAATGATCCATAAATAATAATAATAATAATAATAATAATAATAATAATAATAATAATAATTTTCTAATGAAAAAATGAAGATATTTAACAATGGAACGTTCATCGGGACCAAAGTTCGTCGCTGCAAGTGCTTAATTTTCCATCGGACGAGAGTTAGAACTTACTACGTAATTAATTTTTCATCCGAATGACAAAATTGATATCGAAGAGAAAAGTTGACGAACAGTATACGCCTAATGATTCATAAATAATAATAATAATAACCTTTTTTTATTAGAAAATGGAGATATTTAATAATGGATGGGTCATCCGCACCAAAATTCGTAGCCGGAAGTAATGAGTATCCGTTCGGACAAAATTTCAAATTTCTTTCGTAATTAATTTTTCATCCGTACGACGAAATTTATATTAAAGAGAAAATTTGACGAATAGTATTCGCCAATTGAGCCGTAAAAAAAAATGAAAAAATGAAGACATTTTCTAATCGAAGGGTCATCCGGTTCAAAGTTCGTAGCTACGAGTGTTTAATTCACGTTCGAACGGCAGTTCGAACTTATTTCATAATTACTTTTTCATCCCAATGACGACATTTATATTAAAGAAGAGAACATTTGACGAACAATATTCGGCGAATGATCCATAAAAAAATACTAATAATTTAAAAAGAAAGTGCAACTGAATAAATTTGCCAATGGAAGGGTCAACCGGCCCAAAGTTCGGAGCTGGGTCTGCTTAATTTCCCTTCGAACGGCAGTTCGAACTTATTTCGTAATGAATTTTTCACTCGAATGACGAAATTGATATCGAGTAGGAAAGAATTTGACGAACAGTATTCGCTGAAAGATCTAAAAAAAAAAGAAAAAAATTGCCAATGGCCCGACGGCGAAGGAAATATGGACCGGGAGGTGCGAGCGGGGGCGGTGTCGTACTGTCTGCGAGTTAGAAGCTGGCCCGGACCATCTCGCCGGCACTGTAAATGGAGAAAGTAAATGGAGAAGAAGCGAGCGAGGCAGCCAGAAGAGGAGTCCAGGCCGACGATCGCGCGAGGCGGCGGAGAACTCCGAGAGGAGCTGCATTCCCCGGTAATTAGTCTCACCCATAAATTACCTACCATTCCGCGTCTGTGTTGGTCCACGGGAGGTTTGTGTTCGACGCTACGGGCCTTTGGCCATCTCGCCCTCTTCTCTCTGTTCGTCTCACCTTGCGCTCCCTCGTTCCGCCTCGCGTCCACCTTCCCTCCGCGGCCTTAAGAAACCCCCCCCCCCCCCCTTCGTCCGCGACCTCTAATCCTACCTCTCGTCTTCTCTGCCTATCGTAATAATCACTGAAAGTCGAATTAATCGAATGAATTAGCTTGTCAAAGGGTTAAATACTTAACATTTCAAACACGTTGCATTACAACGATAGGGACGGTTGTAATCAATCTTTGTCCGGACTATCGGAAAAAGTACGCTTTATCGTCCCACTATGATTTCTTTTCTTTGTTTTTATACACGTATTTATTTATTTATTTATTATTATACAAGTACATTACTGTATACCATTTATACTAGATTATAATTATAATTTATTTATTCATTATTATTATTATTATTATTGTAAGTAATAATTATTTTTATTTGATTAAACTATTCGTCACACCGATTGCGGTCACCGAGATAGACGAAGTTTTTTTTTTATAGAAAAATAACAAGTTCTACGTAACACAATAATAACTAAAAGTCGAATTAATCGAATGAATTAGCGTGTCAAAGGGTTAAATACTTAACATTTCAAACTTGCTGCATTGCAACGATATGGACGGTTGCAATCAATCGTTGTCCGTGCTATCGGGTAAAGTACGCTTTTATCGTCCCTCTATGATTTTTCATTTCTTATTTTTGATACATTATTTTTTAAATTTATTTATTATTATCATTAGTATCATTATCATTGCAAATAATTATTACTTCTGTTTTCTTTGATTATTCGTCAAACCGATCGCGGTTATCGCGCAGGTGGCGTACAGAGTGTGCAGGTAGACAGAGATCGACGAAGTTTTTTCCGATGAAAAAATAAAAAAACGTTCATCTGCAAGCGCTGATCTATAAAGATCAATCTTTGTCCGTACCATCGTGAAGAGTCAGCTTCATCGTCCTTCCAAGATTGTATCCAATTTTATTTTTCTAAAATAAAACTTGCTCTTTAATTATCGATTATTATCCACATAATCCGCGCTACTTCATAACAATTAAATTATATTATAGTAACAGTTTATTAATTATCATAATAATCATTCTAAACAATGATTCTTTTTATTTCATTTCACTATTCGTCAAACCCATCGCGGTTATCGCGCAGCTTGCGCGCGTAGGTGGCGCACGTGGCGCAGATGGAGACAAAGTTTTTTCCGATGAAAAAATAAAAAAACGTTCATCTGCACGTTCATCGCTGATCTGTAAAGATCAATCTTTGTCCGTGCCATCGGGAAGAGTCCCTTCATCGTCCTTCCAAGATCGTATCCAATTTTATTTTTGTAAAATAAATCTTGCTCTTTAATTATCGATTATTATCCACATAATCCGCACTACTTCATAACAATTAAATTATATTATAGTAACACTTTATTAATTATCATAATAATCATTCTAAACGATAATTCTTTTTATTTCATTTCACTATTCGTCAAACCCATCGCGGTTATCGCGCAGCTTGCGCGCGCAGGTGGCGGAGGTGGCGTAGATATAGACAAAGTTTATTCGGATGAACAAAAAAAAAAAAAATTTCATCGGCTATCGTCGATCTATAAAGATCCGGGCTATGGGAACCGTTCGATGAGATAAATGAAGTTGGGGAATAGGGTATTAAAGGCCTCCCCGAGTCCTCGCTGTAGGTCCGGAGACCTGTTCCCGCGGCGAGTTCGAACTCGAGCGGGGGGGCCTTCGTGGTCCCTCTGGGAGCTCTCGGAGAAGACCCGAAGAAAGGGCACACAAGGACCCCGCTGCTAAATGAGCTGTAATACGGACTCCCGCTGGCTCGGAACAGCTTCCCGCCCGGGACCCCACGAATCTGCTTCTCTCCCCCTCTCTCTCGTTCTCCTTCTCTCCTTCTCTCACCAAACCCGGCATACAGTATATTCCCACCTTTCCGGGCCTCTTCTCTTCTCTCCTCTCCTCTTTCGTTTCTTCCTTTCTTCGTGCGCTCTCGTAACGGAGGAACACTCGAAAAATCTCTCGACTGTGGACAAACAGTGGATATCGTGTCTCGTGTCAAATAGCTGTTAAACTCGTCGCAACGGCTCGTCGGCCGGGACACAAGAAATTGGATCTATTTGTGGTGATCCAGCGAATTAAAAAAAAAATTTTATACCTAATGCCATATAGCGTGGCGGCCTTTTTCTCACGGAAATAAAATGTATAATAATAATATGTAATATGGGAGAGCGGGGCAAAATGGGGCAAATTTTTCGATCGGACAAGGTGGCAAAACTGGGCAGAAAAGCCTGATGTATCCGATAGGGCGAATTCGGGCATCCAAAAATTATTGGAAAATGACGTTTTCGCCAAAAAACCCCGTTTTGCCCCGGTGTCCCATTTTGGCTCGCTTTACCCTATAAAAGTAATATATAAGAAATATAATAAAATATATAAAAGTAATATATAATAAATAAAATAATCTAATTAAAATATAAAATAATTTACATTTAATAATGTGTTAAATTGTTATTGGTTTTACATGATCCACCATCTCGAGATCTCTCGGGGCTCGCGTTCACCTGCGGACAGGAGGTCTCTGCGGTGCCTTCTCCGTTTCATCGTGAAACGGATCTGTCCCCTCCTCTTCTTCTTGGCTTGTACATTTATCTCTCTCCCGTCTGGCATCAAGCTCAAACATCAATCTGATGAAAAAATCTCTAGAGAAAACTACCACGAAAAAAAGAAGTGACACTATCTCGACGGTGTAAACATCGCCACGTCGAGATTTGCTTATCAAGTTTTAACGTCGCTTCATCTCGTCGCGGGTCTCGTGTATGAACATTAAACAAAAAAAAAAGAATGAAAAAAAAAATGTGTGGAGCGACGCTATGCTACCGTCTAGTTGCTCGCCAGACTTCGAATCGTGCACTCGTTCCCGGTATTCACATGTTTTATACGTTTCACTCGAAATTTAAATCTGAATGTGACTCATTCGTAGATCATTCACAGATCCTCCACAAATCCTCCACAGATCATTCATAGATCCTCCACAAATCCTCCACAGATCATTCATAGATCCTCCACATACCCTCCACAGATCATTCACAGATCCTCCAAAGTTCATTCATAGGTCCTTCATAGATCCTCCACAGATCATTTATAGATCTTTCCTAAATCCTCCACAGATCTTTCATAGATCCTCCACAAATCATTCATAGATCTTTTATAGATCCTCCACAAATTATTCATAGATCCTTTATAGATCCGCCACAAATAATCCATAGATCCTTTATACATCCTCTGCAGATCACCCAGAGATCCTTCATAGATCTTCCACAGATCCTTCATAGACAATTTACAGATACTTCTCCATATCCCGCCTCAATTATTCCTCCAAAAATGTAGACCCACATAAGAACCCATAGTCCCGTAAAGAAAAAAGCGCTAAACTATCAATTGTCTTTCAATCAGTCTTGCCGATAATTGCTAAATCGAATCGTTCAAAAAAAATAAAAAGAAAAGAAAATAAAGTGCACGTTTAATCGTACAATTTCCTCGTGGTCAAGTGTTCGACGGTGAAGTAGGTGGTGGCTCTCGGCCGGCCTGGATCGTATATCGCGAAAGTGGTGGTGGACGGAGAATCGCAGTGGTGGAGAGGAATACGCGCTTGCCCGTGGCGGCAGTGAAAGCATCAAAGAACCGCGCGGAAGAGAGGAGAGAGAGACCGGCCGAGAGCCCCGACGAATGCACAGCGCCAATTCACTCCGCGAGGAAGATAGCCGTAGAAGTGGGGACCGCCGTATTCTCTCCCGTAGCTAAACTGCTTCCTATCCCCGTCGGAGCGCGCTCGGGTACCGCGCCGGGAGCGCGACTCTCACCGGTCTGTTCCCTCGCCAACGTGAGTGGGGGTAAGGCAACACTCAAAGATCACGGTGACGTAGTCGCGGTAGGAACGCTGGCGCGACGCGTTTTTGCCAAGCCGCCGGAAGAACAAAGTTTCCCCCCCTAATCTTCCCCCCCCCCCCCCCCCCTCCCCGAAGAATCCCTGCGCCGGCTGACCCGCTCCAACCCTCCGCCCCCTCCCCGGCACCGGCGCGCCCCCACCGGAAGTGAAAACACTCCGAGAGCGGGCGGGAAGTCAGTGAGACACGCGAATCAAAGAAACTCAAAGGAACGAGAGGGAAAGCTCTTTAAAAAATCAAAATTAAATAAAAAATAAAAAATACAAGATGGCGGAAACCAAGTGCGCCGGGGGAGCGGCTGGGACATCCTTGCAACCCCAAAGTGAACGTTCTTCATCCCTCGCAGTGTCTCAAAAAAATTAAACAAAATACCGACTAAACCGATCGTTAAAAATCTATTATTATTAAAATGGTTAAAAGTAGTTAAATATCCGAGGGACTAAAAACAGAACGAATCTCCTTCGAAATAATATGTATACTGTCTCTCCATCGGTCGCGACGTTAAATCGATCTATCGTAACCAAATTAAAATAAGTCGCTGATAAGAAGAAAAAATAAAGTTTACGATGAAAACATTTATAGTTTCTTGTCGCATTAATCGCCAGTGCGAAGAGGACGTTTTTTTGCATCTCCGCAAATGATCTATTCTCATTATATTATCGCAATTATCGTAATAATAAAACTAATAAAAAAAGAATAATAAATATATTAATAATAATAATAATATCGATAAAAATAATAATAAAAATATTATTAATAACAATATCGATAAAAATAATAATAAAAATATTATTAACAATAATAATATCGATGAATATAATAAAGCGGATTGGTGGATATATATCCTTGGCAAGGCCGGCTCTCGCCCGCGCGCGCGAGAGATCCAAGTAATTATGTCGGCACTCCCCGTAGACCGGGCGGTGCTGCTGTTGCTCGAACCTCCGGCGTCGCCCTCGCAGCCTCTGCTGCCGGTGCTGCTGGTGGTGCCCGCTGCCGTTGCCTTCGTCCCGAGACCAGCAACCTCGGATCGGCCAAGTGGAGGCACCGGCAGCCGACGCAGCCGCCAGCATCAACGGGCTGCTACAGCTCCGCGCCTCTCGCCATCAGGAAACGACTTTAGTTTCGAGACGAGGTGGTATCACGCCGGTTCATCAGTGACTCGGTTAACATAAACAAATCCCGCTCCGTTTCGACGCCGGACGAAATTTGCGCAAAAAAAATAACAAAAAACATAACAGAGACGAAAAAAAGGTGACAGTGAAAAATCGAGTGAGAAAAGAAAAAGAAAACTCGGATGACTCGGAGGAGGATCGAGAGAGTGACGTCCAAAAGTGCGAGTGCTCGGAAAGTCCGCAGACTGAGATTCGTCGAATTTTTCTCTTCACGTTGATTTTTTTTTTGTTCTCTTGATTTTTTTATTTTTTTATTTTTGGGATTTTTGTTATTTTTATTTTATTTTTTTTTTTGAGAAGTGATCGACGGGGAGAGGGTGGGGGTTCGGAGAGGCGGAGAGAGTGGGAGATTTGTGGAAGTCACGGGGAATTGTCTACAGTGTAAAAAGGTGGAAAGAACAGAGGCGAAGAAGAGGAAGACGCAGAGGAGGGAGAGAGGAGCGCTGATCGGCAGTCTTCGGGCTCTTCGGGAACGAGGGGCTGGAGGGGATGGAGATGCGCCCCGTTCTCGTGGCTATCTGCCTTCTCCTCGTCACCCCCATCACCGGATCTTTCTGGTTAGTTGAAAAAAAAAAATAAAAATAAAAATAAAAATACAAAAAAAAATATAGTGTTTGATTTTTCATTCGGTATTGAATTATTATCGAAAGACTTTCGCTCTCTTCGAATCGAATCGGAGATGATGGATGGAGCCTCGAACTTTCATCATGGCCTCCAGTGTCAAGGAAACTAATTTTTTTTTTGTGCGATAATTATTAAGTTCTCACTGCGAGTGAGAATGTTCTTTCTCCTGACTCGCCTGACATGCGGTGTTTTTTTTATTTTTTATCAAATTTAAGACTCGACCTTCGAACATCATTTTTTTTTTTTAAGGTCGCACTTATGAACATATATTACGGGTTCGTTAAATAATCAAACGCTACAATTCCATTTCACAGTCATTAATTCGAATCTTCTAGAGAATCTACAGGTTGGATCTGGAAGTTTCTTAATTTTCTCGATCGGTCGAAATTTGGTTCACTACCGGTTTCCAGTTGCTCCAACGGCTGCGAGAATTTGCTCAAAACATAATTTTCCAATTGCAGACAAAAACATATTACACTTTTCATTTTTTTCATTTTTTGGTCCAAACATCATAAAAGAATTATTATTGTTTACGTCTCGCCGATTCCCGATGTTTTCTCTTCGCCACCAGTTCGGGATAAAAACTCGGTTTTTTACCGTCCGAAAAATTACTCGAAAAACAACAACTACAAGTTCCCCAGTGGCGATCGAGGTCGCTCAAAAGTTTCCTAATTTCCTCGATCGCTTCAAAGTTCACCTTCGGTTCAATCGGTTCTTAATTTCCTCGATCGGTTCACAATTTTCCAATTCCAGACGAAAGCACATTACACTTTCCATTTCATTATTTTTTCCTCCAAACATTGATTGATCATTGCTTACATCTCGCCCATTCCCGATGTTTCCTCTTCGCCACCGGGTCGGAGCAAAAACACTGATTTTTGCTCTCCGAAAAAAAAAATGAGGAAAAAAAAGAGCTCGCTTCAAAGATTTACAGGGGTCAAGTTCTCCAGCGGCGATCGAGGTCGCTCAAAATTAGACCAGCCTCTCGTCCCTCCTCCTCGCTCTCGCTTTCCTTCGGGACAAGTGAGAGTCTCGTCGGGCCGCGCGAGCTCCAGCCGTGAAACGTTTCCGAAGTGGAGGAAAAACGGAGGAGCGTCTAAGTGGACACGCCGGGCGCGCGTTAAGTTTCCTGCCGGCGCGCTTTTCGTCTCTGCCGAATGGCAACCGGCAGCCCACTACTCATACGCACACGCACACGTGACAGCCATAAAACCGCGAGTCTCAAACAAACAAGATGTCATCTGCTTTGCACAGGCTCAGTTGGCGAGTACTTCACCTAGACCCGGCTCGTTTCGGTTCATAGGTGTTTTTCAACCCCGGATACACGTACAGTTATAGTCACACACTTCGTACTCAGTGCGCATGCGCGCCGATTTTTTTTTCCCCACGACATCGTTACGTCAGCCGCGAGTTACGAGTCGGAAAACTTAAGGGACCCGATTCTCGGAGAATAAACATTGAACAGACGGTGGATGACGAGTTGCACTCGCGGTGCGCAGATCGTCAAAAATTTCGTTCGGTCGATCGGTCGACGATTATGAAATCTTTAAAAAAATGTATTTAATGATAATATAATAATTATGCACTACTATATTATTAATATAATATAATAGTATTATGTAATATTATTATATAATATAATATTATTATATAATAAAACATAATAGTGTATAAAAATATAATAATAATAATATCGCACAATAATATGCACACACTTCGTACTTAATGCGCATGTGCGCTGATTTTTTTTTCCCACGTCACCATTGCGTCAGCCTCGAGTTACGACTCCGAAAACTTAAGGGACCCGATTCTCGGAGAATAAACATTGACGGAGCTGAGCAGACGCTGGATGACGAGTTGCACTCGCGATGCGCAGATCGTCAAAAATTTCGTTCGGTCGATCGATCGACGATTATGAAATCTTAAAAAAAAAAATGCATTTAATGATAATATAATAATTATGCAGTATTATATTATTAATAGTATACAAAAATATAATAACAATAATATCCATAGGTGTTTTTCAACCCCGGATACACGTACAATTTTTTCTCTCCGACATCGACGCGTTTGCTCCGATTTACGACCCGGAAAACTTAAGGGCCCCGATTCTCGGAGAATAAACATACTCGCAGCTGAGCAGGGGCTTGATGACGAGTTGCACTCGCGATGCGCAGATCCAGATCGCATCCAGATTATCCGGAGATAACACTATTTGCGCGTCAAAAATATCATTCGATCGATCAATATGCTAGGGTTAAAAAAAATAATAATCCACGATTATTAAATCTTTCCAAGTCAAATTTTTATTTAATAATGATAATAATAATAATACATTATTACAAAATTAATATTGCATCAAATTAATAATCATAATATTAGTTTAATTAAATTTTGATCATGTCAAAGAAAAAATGATTAAACCGTAGAGAAATTTTTCGTGATATTTTTTCATCGGTCTTGCTCGTTTCTGGAGACATCCTCAAGTTAAAAACGTGATTAAAAAAAAAAGAAAAAAAGCTCTGACGAAAGAACGGTCGAAGAATGGAGTATAAAAGAACTGAGGAAGGTATTTTAACATCGAGGTTGTGTGGAGTAACGCTCGATCCCCCGTGGAATCTCATTTATATCTCCGAGGCTTTTTCATCGGCGTCGATCAGCCGCGCGCGATCGATGCCGAGGCAGAGAATTAATTACCGTGGGAATCGATCTAAGCCCCGCTCGACTATCGATTCCCTGGAAAGCGCGGTTTATATGAACGTTAATTATCGAGTCTATCGACCGTTAATTATCGTGTACAGCGCGTACGCGGGCCTTCCGCGGGACCGAGCGAGACCGTGCGGATATAAACCTTAAATAGTGTATATATATACACACATATAAAATATATACATATATAGATATTAGCGGCAAGTGAGAGTGCGTAATACCGAGCGCGTACGCACATGCGCGTTCACTCTCGGTCCGTTCCAGACTTCTAAGCCTTTCTCGCCAAAGTCCGAACGGGGGAATCTCTTCGACATTATATAAAGTCATGCGCGCATGCGCACGCGCTTATTCCCAGTCTCTCGTACTACGCAAGAGTACTTGGGCCACGCATTAAACATTATGTGACGCACTTTTCAGTGGAGGTGTGTATCACTCATTCTCACTCTCCGCGCACGGCCACGACTCTCACCGGTCGTACATTACCCGGTCTAGCAGCGGGTACTCCAGTTTGGTATGCAAATGTTTGCGCTCGGCGATATGTGGGAGAGGATCAAGTACGAGGAGAATTAAAAAATATGTATATCTATATAAAAATCATAGTTGTCGACGCTATCAGCTGACGAGGAAGTTGAGGGAGTCACGGCCTTTCGGATGAAACGTCCATAAGGGCGACGTGGATGTTTTGATTCGTTGTTTTTTGTTTTTTTTTTTTTTTCATTCAGAAACCATTTCCTCTAAGTGTCCAAATTTACGCAATATTAGAATTTTCTTGTTTAGGATTTTGGTCGTTTTATTTGGGATATGAAGATCTGTGACTGACGTGAAAGTAGCTCCGGGCAGGTAGAAAAATATAGGTCAGTTATAAAAATCACATCAAGCACTGTTAGCCCATTAATTTTTTTTATTTTCGCTTTCATGGTCGATGTCGCACGAAACGGCATCAAATAAAGAAAGGGTTTTTTAACGGAAACAACCATTTCGTTATTTCCTGGATCATATATGTCAAATTTTACCCAATTTAGAATTTTCTCTTTTAGGACGTAGGCCATTTGCATTGAATATTATGGTTTACGACTGACAGCAAGTAGCTCCGTGCAGGTCCGTATAGATCGGTCACAAAAATCGCAAATCAACCATTTGGCCGCTTTTTACCAAACTTGACCACGTTTTGTGTTATCCCAATTTATTTTTCTATTGTCTCTTTCACGATCGCTATTCCACAAGACAACACCAAATAAAGAAATGGTTTTTGAACGGAAACAACTATTTCTTCATTTTCTGGATCATAAATGTTGAATTTTACCCAATTTAGAATTTTCTCTTTTAGGACGTAGGTCGTTTTCCATTGAATATTAAGGTTTACGACTGACAGCAAGTAGCTCCGTGCAGGTCCGTATAGATCGGTCACAAAAATCGCAAATCAACCATTTGGCCGCTTTGTTCCAAACTTGACCATATTTTATGTTATCCCAATTTATTTTTCTATTGTCTCTTCCACGGTCGCTGTTCCACGAAACGACACAAAATAAAGAAATGGTTTTTGAATGGACATAACCATTTCTTCATTTTCTAGATCATAAATGTCCAATTTTATCCACCTTAGAATTTTCTTTTTTATGACTTAGGTGTTTTTGTATTGAATACCAAGGCTTACGACTATCATGCAAGTAGCTCCGTGCAGGTCCGTATAGATCAGTCACAAAAATCGCAAATCAACCATTTGGCCGCTTTTTTCAAACTTTACCACGTTTTGCCTTATCCCAATATATTTTTCTATTGTCTGTTCCTCGGTCGAAAAAAAAAAATAAAAAAGAACCATTTCTTCATTTTCTGGATCATAAACGTCCAATTTTACCCAATTTCAAGATTTTCTCTTTTAGGACTTGGGTCGTTTGCCATTGAATATTAAGGTTTACGACTGACATGCAAGTAGCTCCGTGCAGACACACGTAAATCATTCATAAAAACCGGGAATCAACTTCGTCCCTCAAAATTGACCACCTTCCGTCTTATCCCAATTTATATGTCTATTGTCTCTCTCCTACGCCGCTCTCCCACGACAACCGGCACGATCCCTCGCGTTCCCCGTCTCTCCGGTCCTCGGGACGAAGAGCCGCGACGTCGTGCGGGGTCTTTAAGGGGGCGTAAATATTGGTTTACGATTTAAAGCGAGGATTTCCGCGTTTGCTTGTGTATCCCCGATCCTCTTCGAGAAGTCGTCCGCTCCTCGTCGCGGAGATCCTACGTGTCAGCACGTTTTGCTCGAATGCCCGTTCCTCTCTCTCTCTCTCTCTCTCTCTCTCTCTCCCACCGTCTCTACCCTTTTTTCCTTCTTTTTTCCCCTCTTTCTTACGATCTTTCTTTTGCCCCGTCGAGCCGTTCGGAGTCTCACCGAGCAACGAGCAGCGGCAGCAACAACTCCGCTGTCGGGACACGGGGACGCGTTGTTTGATAAATATATTAGTAGAGGCTCTTCCTCCTCTTCCTCCACCTCCGCAGGTTTGTTTCGATAACAGGTATTTAACGACCTGCGTGCGGGCTCCTCGGAATTTCTTTCTTTCCCCATTTATTTTCCTCCTCGTCACACTCCCGACCGAGGCCGCGTAGAATCTCTCTCGGGACGGTGAAGAGTCGCCTCCCCGTTCTGTATGTATCTCCAGCGCGGAGACGAGAGTGTCTCTAATACCTTCATCGCGCAGTCACGCAGTCGTCTCCTCGAATGCCCCCGGTCTGTACCGTTCGGTTCCGTTTCTGCTCGCGGACGAATCCTACGCGACCGGGACGGGTCAGCTCCGCGTATGCGTGGGCACGCGGGAATTCTTAATTAAATCCTTTTGTTATCTACGCGACGGCTAAAAACCCGACTCCCGTATCTACCTGGACGCATGATTAGCTTCTCTACTCCGACGCTCCTTTTTTTTCCTCCCGACGCCTCTTTCGTCGACTGATTTAGGGACGTTTCTGTTACTGGCCTCTCTTTTTTGCAATTAACTGATCAGTGATCGTCGAATTATTTTATATACATTTTGGCGGAGCGTGACGTTCGAATTTGAGATGGAACGGACTGACGGAAAGGTGGACGGACGGACGGACGAATGGATGGACGGACGGACGAATAGATGAACGGGAAAACGAATGAATGGACGGAGGGACGGATGAATGGACAGGCGAACGAATGGATGGACGGACGGACGAATGAATAGTCAGGCGAACTAATGAACGGACGGACGAATGGATGGACAGACGGACGAATGGATGGATGGACGGACGAATAGATGGATCGACGGACGAATAGATGGGTCGACGGACGAATAGATGGATCGACGGACGAATAGATGGATCGACGGACGAATAGATGGATTGATGGACGAATAGATGGATCGATGGACGAATAGGTGGATCGGTGGACGAATAGATGGATCGATGGGCGAATAGATGGATGGAAGGACGAAAGGACGAATGGATAGACGAAAGGACGAATCGATGGACGGAAGGACGAATGGATGGACAGACGGGTGAATGGATAGACGAAAGGACGAATCGATGGACGGAAGGACGAATGGATGGACAGACGGGCGAATGGATGAACGGATGGATGAATGGATGAACAGACAAATGAATAGACGGGCGGAAGGACGAATGGACGAATAGACGGCCGGACACCCGAACAGACGGACAAACATTGGAATGAATGAATGGACGCACAAATGGACGGACGTATGGATAGACGAATGAACGATTGGTCGGAAAAACACAAATTCTTCGTCTGCCACCCACCCTCTCCTCCCCATATCCGCCTCCACCAATGAATTGAAGGTCGCGCGATAATTTTCCAAAAATCTCCCACAGCCCAACCTCCCATCCCATGCCGTCCGTCCTCCCCAACATCCCACAGTCATCTCGCCTTTTATTTCGTCCCCCCGTGTCCATCGCCTAACGGTACCAAACAACCCGCTTACAATCCATCGCGCTTCAACGCGCAGCGCTTCGACCTCCGGTTTATTTATCTCCGCAAAACGCTCGAAGACTCTCCTCCCGTACGTTAGGCTCCCGTCGATTTCCTCGTCTCGTTTCGCGACTCCGCGCGGTCAGCACTCCGAGGAATCGAGAAACGAGCCAAAGCGGAGCGAGCCGATATCCACGGGAGCCTTTCTCGCGCGCTGGCTCCGCTTCTTCTTCTTTCTCCTCCTTCGTCCTCCCTCGCTCGGCGAAGATATCTTCGTGCCCGCGAAGCGAACGCTCTCTCCGCCGCGGAGAGGCCAAACGGAGAGAGAACTCTCAGCGCGCTGAGAGAACCCAGAAGCAACGGGGTGGACGGGATCCTGTCGACTTACAAATTATACGCGCTCAACGAGATTTACGGTGACGCCGCAGCGAGACCATTGTCCGTCCTCGCTCACTTCTTTACTTCTTTAACTTATCCTCGCCTTTTCCTCTTTCTCGTTCTCTCTTCCATCCTCCCCCCCTCCACCCCTCTCTCCCGAACCATCACCGTCACGACCGCGATCGCGCCACCACCGAAGCCTCCTCGCCTTCTTTCCCTCATACTCCTCGTATTTCTCTGTTTTCTTCCATCGCCAACCTCCTCGCGGCCGCGCGTCTTCGACTTCCACTCGGGCGTAGGGGAGCCCGGGGACAAAAGTAACACGGGTCAATTGTAACAAGCGGCCGGGCAACCCTGCGCACGATTGGACGCATCGGATATGAAGTGAGCAACATTATTGACATCACCTTATGGCCATACAATCACCTCATAGCTGAGTTTTCAAAAATACTAATCCGCCGAAACCAAATGTGATTCGCGAGTGCAGAAGTGATTTTTCGGCTGTGCGGATCGCGTCAGCTAGGCAACACAATACAAAATATTAGTGCAAACAAG